>JBAMYA010000021.1:4816580-4833776 GCA_037176975.1 Arrhamphus sclerolepis | reverse complement strand
ACAACCATTACTGGTTAAGAGGCCTGGGGGGGAAGTGGACCCTGTTTTTTTTTTTTTTTTTTTTTTTTTTATTAGAGGAAATGTCTCCATCAGGAGATATTTTCCAAGAATAAACACAAAAAAAGCATAAAATTGCAGGTCTACTCAGGCTGCCTTATCTTCACACACTTGGCAAGAAAAGTTGGTTTTCACTCATAGAAAGAAAAAAATGACTTTACTTTGGATTCCACCTTTGCCTCAAAACACAGCTAGAAAAGGTGATGTGGTAATAAGGAAATAGCAGTGAGTCCTCATTCTTTGCTGGCTTTCATTCTCCGATGATTATTGTAATGATACCAATTTAAGCTCTCACAAAGACTCTGTTTTTGCTGAGTGGAATGTGCCCACAGTCTGACCTTGGAGAATCATCTCTTTTAAGTCACAGTAGCCAAAAGAAAAAAGAAAACAAAACAAGGGCTTCCTGCACCCTGGTGAGTCAGTAATTGCAGCCACCAGTTACAAAAGAGCAACTTAACTTCAAATGCACTTCATGTCGTCAAGGATGTGAGTCAGACGAAGGGAAGAGGAGCAAACAAGAAGAGAACGAGGAAGACTTGAAGAGTGGGTGCAGTTTACAGTTCCTAGAGGAAACAGGGTAGAGAAGAGATTAACGCTGGAAGAAGGGCAGACGATTTAAGATGACTTGTGCCCTGTACTTTTTGTGCCAACTTGTCTGAGTCTGCAAAAGCTTATTTTCATCTATCCAGCTCATCACACCCCGTTCCTTCTCATCAGTATCTGTCCAAATTGGGTCCCTGTGTCCCCCACCCCCCAATATTTTCACTATATGCATGTATGTCTATAAAGTACTGGCTCGACTATGGAAGTGCATATCTGTGTGCATGTGCCCCCATGCAAGCGCTTGTGTGTTGAAGCCCTGGCCAGGGAGATACAGGCATTAGCAGCGATGAGCTGCTAATAGACGAGCCAGTAATTGAAGTCTTTAGGAAAGTGAGAGGGGATTAATCCGAGTGAAATGAACGCCACTGTCTGCTCCTGATGCACAGAGACTGGGGAGGCAGAATGGGTGCGATAGACAGAGTGTGAGACAGTCAGCTGGAGAATGTGATGAAGCAAAGAGAAAGGCAACTGTAAATGAGAGCTTTTTGTTAGCTTGAAGAGCTTACTCCCTTCTCTCCCCCTTTCCTGGGCCTTTCTCCAGTTAAATGGCCTAACTGGAAAGACTGCTGGCGATTTAAAAAGCTAGAGAAGAAATATAGAGCAGAATTATCAGCCAGCAAGTATTTATGACTGCACGTAAGTTTGCGAGAGAGGATTACGAGGATTTGAGTTTTCAGGTGTGATATGTTAAATGAGCATGTTCTGAACTAAGCACACAAGTTTATGTTTAAGTTTTATAGTTTTTCATGAGAGAGTTGCACATGCTGGGATGGATGAACATATTCTGAATCAGCAAACACGGATGGATTAGAGAACGAGGAAGGGAGACGGAGACAGAGAAAGAAGGGTCTTTTTGATCTGCATTTAATGGGCTTCATCGCCAAGCCAGAGCTCCAGCCGTGGAGCTGAGCTCCAGGGGCCACCAGAGAAGCAGCAACAGTGGCAGCCACTAAACCAGCCAGCTTTGTCACACAGGTCACTAAAACTCCAGCTTCTGCAGTCAGCATGAAACTTTACTATTTTTACAAGAATTTGGATACACTTCCGAAAAAAAAAAAAAAAAAAAAGAATCAAGGCAGCTAAAATAGAAAAAAAAAGAAAAATGTGAAACTTGAGCTCAAAGCTGAGATATTTGTGAGGCCATTATGATAAGAGGACCTTTATAAATTTCATCTCGTCTTCTGATTCAGGTTCTTTTGTTTATAAGGAGCTTTCTAAGAATTTTAAAGTCTGTCTTAAGTAACTAAAAGTCAAATGTTGGAACCAGTTCTTTCTGTTATCTTAATGTGCCTTCTCAGGAGGGCATGCTTTATCACTGGTAGAGAATATTATGACAGATTAACCTTCTCTAAGGATGTCTTTAAAAAAAAATCCAGCTACCAGGGTAAAGAAGCTCAAAAGTTTAAAAGAATAACATGTTCACAGAGGCCAGTGCTGGCAGAGATCAACTATAACGTAAAACTTTGACAGAATATTGTAAAATCTGCACATGTCCTGAACCTGAAAGGTCTGCTGGTTGCATGCTTCGTCTTTTCAGCAGATTAATCTTAAACTATGCACTTGAAATAAAATGTTTTTATGTGGTACCTTCTTGTTTATTGTTCGGAGTTAAGCTAGCAACATTCATCACATTGGTCACACCCTTCATGTTTTCATTCTCTGTGTACTTACTAATAGTTTCCACCAAATTAAACTATAAATATTACTCAGTTTGATTAATTGAGTTTCAAACTTCACTGTGTATTATCCCATTCGTCTGTGCCAGGGCAATGTTCAATGTTTATGTTTGTGGTATTTTGCTAAAATGTGGATGCACTGTTTAGTCTGTGAAGTGTTATCCCAGTTAATTGAGTTAGAATCATTTTTTAACCCACAGCTGATATATTAAGTTCTACCACTCAAACACCCACCTCTTCTCAGCACTGCCTATCCCCTTGGGGGAGATTGATGGTTGAGTGTGTTTGCTCGGCAGCGGCCACAGATTACAGCACACAGGCTTCTCTCAAGAGGCTGGTGGTTAATTGCCATTGAACCATTAATCATAACCGTGTGGCCTTTTTCATTACTGAGAGAAATTAACATCAGTAGCCAGGACACTGCAGCCATGTCTGGCTGGGGCAGAGGAATTTTGTTTTATGATGTAAGATGGGCCCATTTTCCAAGAATACACACTTCAGCTTTCAAAATATGTCCAAGCAAGTATGAGCTATGTGCTCTTACATTTACTAAATGTGAATGTGTGGAGAATGTATATAGCTTGTCCAGCTTTTTGTCAGTTAGGCCCAGGACTAACTCCAGATTTATCTTGTACGTACATGTTCTCATTTAAGTTGAAATTTTTCTGTTTCAGCTCCAACTGAGTCCCCTCTGAGACCTAATCTACGTGAGTATGCATTTGTGTGCCACTATTCTTTAGACTTTATAATCACATGTATAATCAAAGAAATTAGATAAAAAGTATTTTTCAACTTGTGACATCTAAATCTAAATGTGATCACACGGTGCATGTGTGCAGTGGAGCTACATGGGAAACATGCAGTGTTTCGTGATGACTTTGACTCGAACCTGCAAGGAGAGTTGGACCCCACCATATGGTAGGTCAAAATGTTCTGACTGTCACTGTCTTCAGTACTCTTGTTGAAATGAATGTCTCTGTCACGACCTACTGACACAAGTTACACTTTCTTCTCCCCAAAGGTCAGAGTGCAGTAACTGTGTGGTTGGCGAGCAGTGTGGCGTGCTGATGCACGGCAGAGCAGTCACTTTCTGTGAACCCTTTGGAGAGAGACAGCTGGTAACTGCCATGTTTGACCACACAGCAACCACTGTACACTTTATGGCCCATTGATCATGCATCCAGCTCAACCACTCACTGTCCGCAACCACATCCACAGTAAACATCTTAGTGCTGTGGCACTATGCAGAAAGTCTCTATTTACTTTTTCTTTTTTTTTTTTTTTAAATTGCGTGTTTTTTTTTTAGCAGCAGCCAAGGCTCAGTCAGTAGTGTGGTCATCCTCCAACCAGAAACCAAGGCTCTCCAAATGTCTCTGGACAAAACATTATTTAAACTTAATAGAAGATCATGATGACGGTAAAAGGAAGGAAGAGTGCTTTACCTTGTTTTATAATTGAGGAGATCACATTTTAAAAATTAAACAAATTGCCTTTTTTGTGAAAATGTAGCACGTTTTCTAAAAAGAAAAAAAAAAGATAAAAATCTGCAAACATCTTAAAAAGATATATTTTTGTATTTTCTTCACTGACCAAACCAAATGTTTTTATACAATAAGCAAGATACAAAACTGATGGTAGCGTATATCACTCCAAGAGTCAAATATAGGCTACACCTGCACTAATAGTACCTTCCAATGTTTTTTGTTTGTTTGTTTGTATTTATTTTAAGAAAAAAAGAATCAGAACACATGTCCACTATCTTTGTCTTTTCCCCTGAGAACTATGGTGTTATTGCACAGTTTTCACATGGTTCCATCCTTCCGCAGAACACTTTCAGGTTATATTTCTTCACACAAAACAATGACCGAGGCAGTGCTAAGCCCACGTGGCTGCATGAATCATGGTGGCATGACAGTTTCTTCTGTAAAGCTCAAAGTCTTCTGCATCCCAACAGTGTTGTCTTTAAGCAAATTTGCATTGAAAATATTGTTCTCCGATCTGATCAATGAATCTCTAATGGGGTTTAGTAGAGAGCTGTGGGTCAATACTCATCCTTGCTAAGAAAGGTTAAGCCACTTGTCAGTGGGTATTTTATATCCAATCCTGGCACCCTCACCACTTCAACAGATCTGTTCACTGTAGAATCTTGGAGAACAGTTTTACTTCTATATTCTGCAGTCTGGCCTCTTTTGCGAGACTTCTCCTATCATCATTTTTCTATTTTTTTTAAACATTTCATAATGTAAGATACTGTAAAGGAACTGAAAAGCAATTCCTCTGTCCTCTCATTTGTTAAATAAAGGTTCAAACAAATTCTAGATTTAAGTTTTTGTGGATCTTCAGAAAACCTTTTGGATAAGGGGTTTCTACTATCTGTTGTATTATTTGAGCAAAATGTAATTAGAAGCTAAATCTGAAGTGCTTTTTAGCAGCATGGATGAATTATACATGCATGTGTGTGGCTCAGCATGGATGATTAAAACAGTCACCCCTTAAACTAATATAATTACATGTGGACTCCCAAACATTTTAGCATTTCCCCCTTTTTTACATGGTAAATAAATGATACAGATTAGTGTATTGGAAGTGGACACCTATAAATATAGACATATGTACGTGAACGTTGGTATAACTTTTTTAACTATCTGTCTTCTTTATCCTCTCCAGACCACTGTGCCTCTCAACACCAGCACAGCCTCAGTCCTGCAGTTCGCACTGGGTGAGTATTTAATTCCCACAGTCTTTTTCCAAGCAGATACCACATAAAGGAGGTTTTTGTGCAATAGATTTATGAATGAGACCTTTGTAAACTGTGCTGACCTTTGCAAGTAGTATGAATCCAAAAATTATACTCAGGACAAATGATCCTTTTGTCATCTTCAGGAAATGTGTATTTTTTTCTTGTTACATATCAGTAAATCTGCAAGTACAGACAATATTTCTGTGTTTCTTTCTCTATCTCAGTCCTCCCTCCCTTTCCCCCGTATCACAATAATAAATGATTTACAGTATTCTTGAAAGACACCAACAAGGCCATGGCAGAGTTTTTAGAGATGTTGTATTTTTCATGTCCATTACATACATCTGCCAGTTCTCATGGGAACACGACAGAAAGGAAATATGTAGCATGATGGAGTGCACCCCCCACCCACCCCCGTCTAGCTGCGCTCTAGTTCTAGGTCATTAATAAGAGTTTGTGTTATGCTGCTGTAGTGCTGTGAATGGAACAGCCCACTGGAGTAGTGCAGTGAGATGTCACCAGGTTAATGTGTGATGTTTGGTAGGGATGGACTCCACACAGGAGACAAGGGACAGGAAGGGGACAGAGGGGGTTACTGTCTTCCTTCATTAACAGACTTTGACCTCACCTGCTCCCGTAGCGCTGATCTCACACTAACCACAAAGTATTCTGCTCAAAAAATGATGGGAACACTTGATCTTTATATTTATAGTTATCAGGTCAGTTAAACTTCTCAGTTAACTTTTCTAGTAAGAAAACAGAAGTGACTATGAATTAACTTAAACTGGTTTGGTGTCTGCTGACAACAGATTATTTTCTTTTTCAGTATTTATATAATAAGATTGCATTCCATCAATCAAGACTCTTCAACTGTCTCCCCAACAAAGGTTGCCAGCAGTCTGGGTGTCAATACTGATGCTCATTTGTCCTTCTCACACCATGTTGCAGCTGTCTCTCTGTCATGTCACTTTTCACTGAGGAACGTAGGAAGAAAAAAAAAAGCAGTCTGTATCTGACTCAATATGCCATCCAACTCTTGGTAAAGGCCATAGTCATCTCTTACATCAACTGCTGCAGTGGTCCTCTTGCAGGTTTTCCAGCACGTGTTTGATCAACCCAGGTTGGCCCATTACACTGACCTCCTGCCAGAATAGAAATTCAAGTCCCTAAAGCTTTGCTGTGGACTGATTGTGGGGTCTACACCAACTAAACCTGGTTATACAGCATTATTACCGTGTTCCCTTAAGAACATCATCTGCTTCTGCCATCCTCACATGCTTAACTCGCATTTTGAAATAATATACCATTTTTACCTTTTCTTTCATGTCAATGCACGTGGCAGTAGAAGTGTACGGCAGTGTTACTTCCTGTACTGAAGCTTGAATGTTGTTCCTCACTTGTAAACTGCTTTGGATACAACCATCTGCTAAATGACTAAATGTATTTTAAATGTAATCTCCCCAGCCTGATTGTGCAACTCCTTGATGTCTCTGAAAATGCTGTTCTGTTAGCTTCAACATGACACCGTTTCAGTTTATTTTCCGCTTGGATACAGAAGGTGGTGTGGGAAGCAATGAGTAGGAAAAAGCCACCGTGTTGTGTCTGGATTGCTCTTTGGGCATACTGAAGATCTTTGCCCTGCTGATACAAACTCAGTAAACATTGAACTAAGTGATTCATTATTTAGCTGTTGCCTGAACAGTTAAAATTTAACAATCATCCACGTCTGTCCTCTTGGTGTGTTCATATTCCCCAGGCTCAGGCTCCTGTCGGTTCAGTTACTCAGACCCCAGCATCACTGTGTCATACAGCCTAACTGGTAATGCCAACACCTCAGATGACTGGATCACACTGGAGAAGATCAGGTCTCTTTCTCACTCTCTCTCCGCTCCTTCTTTTTACTGATTCCACACTCGCTCCATCTGTTATAAACACCTGCACCCTCTCTTCCTTCATTTACACCTCCCCCTCTAATTTGTCATTTCTCTCCTGTTTGTGTTTTTAATTGCTCCTCCTTGACTGCTCTGTGTTTTATCAGCGTCCAAACAGGCAATAATGTACAGTAATGAAACCATCCAAACTGTAACATGTAGCTGGAGTAAGTGGCTGCTATCCTTTGGTGTAAATATTTGGGCTTTTTCAGAAAACTGCATTTTTCTCTCCATCTATACCTAAATTAGCAACATTGAAATTATAAATGATTCTTTTCTCTCTTTTTTCCTTTGGTGCTTTAAGTATTTAACACTTTGTTTTACAGTGAAACTAAACACATTCACCTAAACTCTCATATTTTTTGTTTTCACCTCCTATAGAGCTCCTACCAACAGCAGCACTGTTGTCCACCTGCTTCCCCTTCCTCATGCCTCCAAAGCTGATGCCGTCCGTCTTCGCTGGTCTCAGGAGGTCCCCCATGGACCCGAAGGATATGAATCATGCTGGGGGCTGGACAACCTTTTGCTGGTGAATGATGCCCACAAAGTCCCCTTGCTGGAGGACAATCTGGATCCTCCAGACACTGCTAACTGGCTCTTCTTCCCTGGAGCTACTGTGAAGGTATGCCAGTAAATCAGTGGACATCTGTATGGATAACATACACTTACATGAGGATTCCCTTGGGGAAAAATAAGGATGCTTTTAGAAATGTGTTAGTAAGTCCACTGGTCAGTGACTTCACAAGCTTAATTTAAACATAACCAAAATACAATAATTTTAAATTTGATACAACATATCACATATAAAACTTTTGATGACAGGAACAACAAAAGAGGGTTATGATTTAGTGGAACATCTCACATCTAGTGTGGTTTGGTTTCTGCAAGTCAGTAATGTGTAAGAGTGTAAGAAGAGTATTACGGCTTTAAGAATATAAACATGGGTAAAGTTTCATGACTGTGTGAGGAAAATGAGATAATATTATTTCTCAACCAAAAAAAAAAATCCATTTATCTATGTATGTTAACATGTAATAAGATGTTTATGTGGATGTATAGAAATCCTCCATAAAACAGCGATGGGAAAACAGTTTGCTTTCAGGGTTATTGAGTATTAAGCTCAGTTCCCAAACAGATGCAGTTTTTTTCTTAATAGAAGATGTGATGCAAGACTGTGGTAAACATTCTCCTGTCCAGACTTGTTTTGGTTGCAGCACATTCAAAATTAAAGCATTTTTGTGGAAAAACAGTAAAATTCTTCAATTTCAGAGTGTTATACTTTTTGCAAACAGCATGTGCGATTTCTGAAAACAGGTTTAAAGAGAGAAACGTGATGTTGCTTCTGCTGCTCTGTTTATGAAAGAAGAATAACTTTTAACACACAACTTTTCCCATTTTTCAGAAGAGTTAGCATTTGCTCAAAGTAAGATTACCAGTTTGAAACCCGCTCTTTAATTTGTTCAGCACGCCTGTCAGTCTGAGGGCAATGCTCTGTACTTCCACGGTGGTGAGAAAGCAGGCTACAGCTTTGCATCGACCAGAGACATCGACCTCCACCGAGAAGAGGGAAGGAGCTACTGGGAGGAAGACTTTGAGAGCCCACCCTTGAAGTGAGTAAAAATTGTTGCTCTCACGTCTTCACCCATTCACATAACTCATATAAAACTACACAAACAACCACTAAACGTGCTGGTTTAGTGTCCCTCTGTACAGTTTTTCAAAGATGTTACATTGTCTTTGCTGCCCAGTTGTTGAGAGGAGTTTGGTATCCTGCAGTGATGCTGAATAAGTGACTGTAAAAAAACAAACAAACAAACTTTTAGATGGAAATAATATACCGGTGCTACACCATAAATGGCTTAACAAAAGACAAAAACATCCTAATTGGAGATCAAAACCAAAGTTTCTCCAGACAATGAAGTTATGGTCAGTGTTACAGGTGAATTTAATTATTATGACCAAACATATAAACTGAGACGTGGGGCAGTTAACAGAGAAGCAGGATTTTGTTTGCTGCTGGTTCTCAGACACAAATATTTAATGCTTTGACGCTTGTCACTTGTCATGTGATGGAACATGCAGTGTTGCATAAGTCAAGCATGTGTTCTGACACAGGTGAACGGCACACCTCTGACTGTTGCAGAGATGGCAGTCCATCTGTTTGGAGCACATGCACATGCATGCAAACATACACTGGACAACATAAATCAAGGAAGTGCCGTCTGATGCACTGCAGGATGCAGAGAGATAAAGAAGAGAGATGATATATGGTGTCACTGCCAGGAAGTAATTAACAGGCTTTGTGCACCAGGTCTGTCGGTATGCTTTTCCATTAATGACAACGACCTCAAACAGGAACGCGACTGTACTGCAACCCCACGCCCTCACACCTCGCTGTTGCATGCCAGCATGCTTCACTGCATGCTAACTCTCACCCATCGAGCATAATTGACTGGCACATGTAGGAGAGAGAAGGAGGATTTCTTTTTTTTTCCTTTTTTGTGGGAATGTTTCATTTCGCTGTCATTGAAACCAACACTCGCTGTGACAGTGATGCAGAAAACAGAGAAGAACACTATGAGAAAGAGAGAAGCTGGGAACTCGGGAGAGGGCTGCCACACTGAGCTAACTTCTGTCAGGACTAATGAGAATCTTCTGTCTACTGTGCAGAAATATGTGTCTGCTAGTGAGTGTGTAAGTTTTCATTGCAGGTGATTCATGTCATATCCCTGGCACTGTGTTTGTTTACCAGCAAGACATGATTTGTAACAACTGTTCCCAACTCCAGCAACCCTCCAGAGGGAGATGTTTTCTAAAAGAGGCAAATTATAAACATCCTGTCATCTGTGTTTGCATTCATGAGTTGTTATTATGGTTATGTCTCGTTTGGGGTTACGGATGAGTGATATCATCTTTTTTTTTTTCATTAAATATATCCCATTTACATTTTTTTTTTTTTACCCTTGGGCTCACTTTACATTTTAAACCTGTTGTTAATTAAATGTTTGAAACAATATAGGTTAACCCATCTACGTATAAAAGCTACATGCTGGTTCCTATAGACTTTGTAGAAGTAACATGTCTTGTTTTATTACTACTTATGTTATAACAAAATGCCACATTCTTTGTGAATGTTTAGTCTTGAAAATGTTATCTAATTAAAAAAAAAAAAGCAAACAAGAGATGCTACATAGCTGTAAACAGGTTCTCACACTACTGTGTGTCATCTCACTCTCCCAGATTTCATGTCTACGTAAAATGTATTAAAGACCTCTAGTGTCCAAAAAAAGAAAGAAAAAAAAAAACTTCAAAAAATATAATTAATTAAATCAGACCTTCTTGTGCTTGGATTCTTACTCAGCTGGGACATAGAGGGAGCAATCTATGGGATCAAGTGCGGAGAGATTGAGTCAGGCGCAGCGCTGGTGTTTGAGAAGGAGGGTCGGAGGAGAGTGTGCACCCCCTACCTCGACACCACATCCTATGGAAACCTCCGCTTCTACTTCACAATGGGTATGGAAATCCTTCACCTGCCATACTTTGCAATTTATTTAGCATTAAGAAACAGAGGTTTTCCCTTCTCACCTTGCTGTGTAAAATCATTATGATGCCTTCACCAGTATTTTCATCTGTATATTAACAAAGTGATTTATGATATTGTGTAGGTGGGGGTGACTGTGATCCCGGAGAGTCACATGAGAATGATGTGATTCTGTTTGGAAGGTCTGAGGGCAGGAGGGAACGCGTGGTGCTCGACACTCTTCCATACTCTGCTTACAGGGTGAGATACAGCACCCTTCATGCTGGTGAACTGACACTAACAGCTGATTGTTGCTCAGTCATTACGTTTCTCATGGAGACATGCTTAACAGCTTCACCAGCTGTTAGTGCAGCATTCAAATAGATTTGATTAGAGGTGTAACCGTGAGTCTAGCAACTATGAACAGCATGAATGCATGTAGCCATCATACCACTCAGGAAGCAGACAGCTTCTGTGTCCCGGAGATGAACATACTTTGGTGTGAAATGTGCCAACATGAGCTGAAAGGCTGCACTGCAAAATAAAGCCCCTCGTCCAAAACCATCATAAAATATCCAGATTACAGTTTGTGGCTGCTCATGGGGAAAAAGATCAAATTTTTTTTCAACATGTGTCCTTTAGTTTGGTGGGGATGAAAGAGAACTGTTTCTATGATATGTTTGGATAAAAAAAAAAAAAAAAATTGGGAATCTTACAGGCCTCAGAACACCATTCCAGACATGTGGCAGCATCATGTTGTGGTTCTGCTTCACTGTATTATGAAGACAATGTGACTATATTGTAGCAACATACTAAGACATACAAAAAAATGTGATATGTGTGGCTGGGTCAAATGAATTAGGACCTTAAATTACTTGCAAAGTGTCTGAAAAACAACAAAGCAAATGTACTGGAGTGTTCATCACAAAGCCTTCACCTCAATCCAAGAGGCAATTTGTAAGTGAAAAAGCTTGTGTGATCAAGGTCGAAAAACTTGACTCAGCACCACCAGTTCTGTCTGGAAAAATGATCAAAATTCCAGCAAGATGTTGAGAGAAGCTTGTGGAGGACAATTCAAATCATCTGAGTCAAGTTAAGCACTTTAAAGGCAATATCAACAACGTGTATGGAAACTTATGACTTTGAAGAGAGTAATTAAAAAAAATCTAATTTAAATTAAATTTTAAATCATTAAATTAAATTTAAATTTTAAATTAAATTTAAATTTTAAATTGAATTTTAATTAAATTAAATTTAAAAGTCAGGAATCATAATTGCTCTACAACAAGAAAACCTTCCTCAACTTTCCTGTCACACATGGAGGGAAAAAATATTTATGTCTTTTTCTGAATATGTGTGTATGTAAAGCTAATTTGTTACTGCATATTTCTGTTTTATTTCAAACTATTGTTTATTCACTATTACATTATCAGTATTTTACAGATTTTTTTTGCCACTGATCAAGCAAATCAAAGAATTAAAAAACAGACAACATATTATTTAAATGGAGTTTCGTGTCACTTTAAAGACCAATGGATTAACAGATCAGAACAGAATTTTCCCGTTTATTGTGCTCTGAGCCGTGTCTTTCCTCCGCCAGGCTCCAGCAGTGGTATCGGCAGCACTGCCATCTGAGCTACAAACACCAGTCACTCAGTTCTGTTTGGAGCAACGATCACATGGCGGTGCCAATCGTCATGTCTGGGCCGTGGACTTCATGCAGCTGCTCCCCGTGCTGCCTGGCACCCACACACACGTTGCTCAGTTCTCCATCAACCTCGGCTGCGGCTCTTACCAGCCTGCCAACAGGTGTGATACGTTTTCAACTTGGTTAGGCAGCGGTTCAATCAAACTCATGAAAATCAGAAAAGAAAGTCCTATATATTATGTCAGTCACCAATGGACAATCAATTCTTTTCCTGTTAAGATTTGCATCTACATCTACACATTAAACCTACTGGCAGAGCAAAGAAATGCTTATAAATACAGAACGGAGAATTTTAAACTAAAGTAAAAAAAATCTAAGTGAGTTCAAAGTGTTTACTATTATGGTATATTATTTCTTGGTTTTCATATCAAACTGCTGCTGCATTTTTAAGCTGCAAATATTTTTGAAGTGCATTAAAATAAACTGGGGAGCATTTACAGCAGAGTTTCTGAAGATAATTTATTCTTTTTAGTAATGTAGTTCAGAGAAGTGATTTCTAATTGTGAATTGAGTTCTGCTGATTAGATGGTCAGATAAGAAGTCCTTTCTTGCCTTCCTTTAGCGTGAGCCTGGAGTTTTCAACCAACCTGGGTCGCTCCTGGTCTCTGCTCCACACCGAGTGCCTGCCGGAGCTCTGTGCTGGGCCCCATCTACCTCACAGCACCATTTACTCCTCTGACAACTACAGCGGGTATTAATCAGTCCAAATTTGTGTCACTGTGTTTGCACTTGTGTGTGTTTGTGCTTTATGTTTTTTAACACGTGTGTTTCGTGCACTCAGGTGGACGAGAATCTCTATTCCTCTGCCAAATGCTGCTTTGACAGAAACTACTCGGTTTCGCTGGAAGCAGTCTGGCACTGGAGATGGCAACATGTGGGCCATTGACAATGGTAAGAACTACAAATCAAAATCGCATGGCTTGAGGTTTTCAGGTTTGTTATTTTACAGAAAAGCACCAGATTTCTTTTTTTTTTCCTTTTTAGCAAATGTTCCAATAAGAGAAATAATTGCTTTCGGTCCTCCAGCTCCATCAACAAACACTATCATGTTTCTTTTCAGTGTATATTGGGCCAGCTTGTCTTCGTTTTTGCTCTGGAAGGGGACATTGTTCCCGAACAGGCTGCAAGTAAGGATCCACTTTTTATTACAACAAATGAATCCAAAATGAGTCTACTCCTCAACTTAATGCCTTATAGCACAGATTATCATTCAAAATTAATCAAATTGTCTTATCACAATGATTTATTAATGTATTTTCATTAAGTCTGTCTTACATAAATATATCCCTCAGCCATTTTAATGTCTCATGCCTCTTGTCTTCCCTTCTCCTCCTCTTTCTTCTCTCCTCTCTGTCATCCAGATGTGATCCAGGCTTCAGTGGTCCAGCTTGTGAGCTGGCATCCCAGACTTTCCCAGCTTTCCTCTCGGAGGGTTTCTCCAGCCCTCGCCTCTCCTCCTACCACAGCTTCTCCTCACTTCGTGGGGCTGAAGTTAGCTTTGGATGTGGAGTACTTGCCAGCGGCAAGGCTTTGGTCTTCAACAGGGACAGCAGAAGACACTTGGTCACTGCTCCACTGGACAGTTCCCAGGCCAGGTAAAATGTCCAAAACATTCTAGCCAGAAATATAATCAACATCTCATTTACTATCCTTAGAGATGAATTTCGACCATGGTAAGAACTTTAGATGAGAGAAGATAATGAAGGGTGGAGGAAAGAGATGGAGAAGGACCAATAAAGTTAAAAATGGCATCTGTGTTAGATTGATTATGTCTGCTGGGGATCGGCGTATGCCACCTGATGGCCATATTAAATGCCAGTTTTCTGGCTGATTGAGTGAACAGCTGTCTGAAAAAACAAACTGCAGTGCTAATGAAAACACATCTCAACCAAGGACTGAAATGCTGAGATGCCAGTGGATAAATGGAGGCCTAGATGAGGAAAATTATAATAAATGTAACTGTATTCTTTTTAGGACTGATTTGACATATAGGTAAGCACGATGAAGATGAAATCTCTTGTTATGTTAGGACAAGTAAATTTACATGAATGCACAGATTTGAACTTTGACTTCTGATCTTTTCTTTCATTGTACTTTCTTATCTAATTATATTGTTTTCCTAATTTCACCACATCCCCTTTCCTATATTTTTAACACTGTATTTCCTTACTCACTGTCTGTCCTAACAACTGGTCTTATTGTCTCTTTCTTTTTTTTTCTATGTTCGTACTCTGACTATCTACAGGTACCTTCAGTTCACTCTTCGGCTCGGTAGTCGTAGCATCCTGAGCTCATGTCCTGCTCCTGATCAGCCAGGAGAGGGTGTCCTGCTGCATTACTCTTCAGACAACGGCATCACCTGGACACTGCTGAGACACTACGCATACCAAGGCTTCCATGAACCAAGGTACCTTTTTTGTGAGCTTGTATGCCTGCAAGAAAGCCTGTTAACACTGATGATTCAGTAATGTACTATGACTCACTACTTTAGCTGTTTATGCCTCCTTTGAGGTGTCAGCTGTAGGGGCTTATTGAGTCAGATAGTGGCATCTGTTTGTGTGATAAAGACAGAGTGGGCAGGGTTCCACCTTCTAACTTTGTCTCAGGGCTTTTCACCATCACTAGAAAGTTCAACAGCGTGCACTGTGTCAGGAGCACTTTTTGGGTGCAGCATGCCAGTGCATGATCTGATCTTAACATGCATATTTGCACAAAACACCATGATGCAGGAAGAACTGTTGACACACGGGAGTCGAATGCCAGAGCAGTAGCATGCCATGGTATATTCATGAATCTGACATATACTGCCCATGCATTGAGTCAGAATGAGTTTAAGAAATGTTTTTTTGTTTTGTTTTGTTTTCCCAATGTACATCATTTACAAACACCAGAATGTGTTTTTCTAAGGTTTCATTCCAAGTGAGAGCTTGAGTCACTGCTCGCCTGTTTGATTAATTCCAGCTGACCTGCTTTGTACTTACTCTGTATGTGTATAAACTATATGTTTTAGTGTTCTGACAATTGTTGGACTAAATATATGATGCAAGTCCTGTTTATACAAGACAAATTAGTAACAGGCCCCAGAGCAGGGAAAGCAATAAAAAAAAAAATCCACTGACGCAAGTCAGTTTTCTCATTTTAATACAGTAAGAGTCCTTCTCATGATTTACATGTCAAATGCTTGTTTTTTTTTAATTAAAATTGTGGCTGTTGAACTTAGAAGGTACTAAGTATGAAATTCACTTTTTTCATTTTCTCTTCATTGCCTTTGTGGTTACTCAGCTTTACAAAGTCTAACTCTGGGTCCTGTTTCGTTTTGTTTTGTTTTTTGAGGCTGTGGGGACTGATTACTAAATATCAAACCACATGAGTCGCTGGTAGGCCATCACTTTATTTCACATACTTTCACTTTCTTCCCCTGATCAGGATTGTGTCAGTTGAACTCCCGTCTGGTGCTCGTAAGTTTGGTGTGCAGTTCCGCTGGTGGCAGCCATACCACTCAGGACGGGGCCACGACGTTTGGGCCTTGGATGAAATCAGCATGACCTCTGTGCTGTTCAACACCATAAGTCTTGACTTTAGCAATGTGCTGGACGTCACCCAAAGTCTTGGTTTCTACCTTGGCCATGTTCAACCTTACTGTGAGCATGACTGGACTCTCAGGTACCTACTGTTTTAATACGTTATTGTTTTTTATCTCTCCAGTGGTGTTGAAAAAAGCTTTTTTACAGGCCTATATACCTGTCTCTCCATGTTATATTCCAGTTTCTCTGGTGAGCCCAGCCCTGGCTCCAGCATTCGTTACGTGGAAACTCAATCAATGCAAATTGGAGCTTCCTACAGTCTGCAGTTCTCACTGGTCATGGGCTGTGGGCGCGAGCCCTCCCCTCACATCGACACCCAGGTCCGTCTGGAGTTCTCCACCAATCATGGCCTCACCTGGCACCTGGTCAAAGAGGTAAAGAGACTATCCACAACTCTTTCCTTTCAAGAGCATGTGTACACCTTAATTTACGACGGAAAGTTATCATAGTCATCCCAGAGAGTGACACCAAAACAGAATATTTATTCATGATTTTGAATATTAATTTACTGTATACCCTCTTGCTATACTTTATACTTTATAACCTCAGTAATAATCCAAGCCAAGCCAACTTTATTTATAAAGAACTTTTAGAAAAAAAAGCAACCACAAACCAAAGTGATGAACATGAATATAAAATACACCAGAATATGTAAATAATGTGCTTAAGTGTGTCACTTTGTTTTAAATGAGGAATTATTGCACCTATCAGCAAATATTTGGCTGTGGTTGATTCAGCAAGCAGATTATCTTCCTGTGATTTAACAAAGAAATTCACTGGCTCATAAATATTCAAGGAGGCACTAAAGTATCTGCCAAGATTTTTATTGCTTTTGAAATTGAAGAAACTGCAATGACTCTTCCAATAGTGAATTTTCTCTAATTCTCCCATGTGCAAGAAAATCTGGCAAGTGCAGACTGTGACTCATTAAATGCTCCGTGGTGTTAATCTGTGCTGGTCTTCTAGTGTCCAAGGTCAGATTTACTGTAATACGGCATTAGGCTTTTATGTTCATACATCGTGTGGCTGATGAAGCCTTATCTGCATGATGGTGCTTTTAGGAAATTTCACAACAAAGCACAGCTAAAAAATAATAAATAAAAATACCCCAGGGAGCAGTGTTTAGTAGTGCTTTCCATTGATTAACCCCCTCGGCTATGAACCTGAAGGTCAGTGGTTCGAGACCCCTCCTGGGTACACCGAAGTGTCCTTGGGCAAGACACTGAATCCCTGATTGCTCCAGTTGTCTGGCCAGCGGCATTGTATGGCAGCTCTGCCGACAACCGGTGTGTGTGTGTGAGTGTGAATGGGTGAATGCTTACAGTGTAAAGCGCTTTGGCACTGTAGAAATACAGTTGTAAAGCGCTATATAAGTGC
>JBAMYA010000021.1:4796769-4815519 GCA_037176975.1 Arrhamphus sclerolepis | reverse complement strand
ATTTTATTTTATTTTATTTTATTTTATTTTATTTTATTTTATTTTATTTTATTTTATTTTATTTTATTTTTATTTTTATTTTATTTTATTTTATTTTATTTTATTTTATTTTTTATTAAAACAGTGCCCATATCTGGCCTCTGAGATATGTTCTATTCAATCTAACCTAAAATAAAAAGCAAAGCAATACTTAGCAGTGTTAAAGCTTTTATTACATTGTTTAGACATAAAGGCATTGCCTTAGGCTTGCAAGATTTAGACCTAGATCAAGAATTATTGGTGGTTTTATGTTTAGAAACTAGTGTAAAAACTTCTATATCGACTCAGTCTCCCTGTATCAAACATAAATAAATGTGCTATTACAGCTTCAGGTCACAATATATCAACTCGTATAATCAGAAAATCTTCCAGAATGAACACTCTGACCTCTACCTGAAATTCATTCTGCTCCCCTAGCTCCTAAATTAAGGTGGTCCAATGTCCAATGATGAAAGGTCGCAGGGTCATGGCAGTTAATGATAATAAAACAGCCGTGACCAGGCTGGTTGATCACCCAGTGGTCTGAGCCGACATGGGTCACCAAAGCCACAAACCAGCAGACCTCTCCCGTATATAATTCCTAATGTGGCTTGCTGTCCACGCCCGGTTTCTGCTGCTATTCATCATTACTGCACATATAACACTCAGCAGGAGTCACATATACAACCTGTCTGACATCAAGAATGTGATTATGGTATAGTCATCCCTCTGACATTATTTCACACAACTGCACTTACGTCTTACACTTATATCTCCCAGAACAGTAAATCTGAAATTATCTGTCTCCATAAGAAGGTATATAACAGACTCCGACAAGGTGGCTTTTTTTTTATTATTATTTTATTTTTTATTTTTATTTTTTTGGATACGCTGGGAATCATTGTCAATCATTTAGTTTGTCAGACTTCTATTTTAAAAATTTGCCTGAGCAGCAAATTTCATCCTTTCATTTGTGGTTATATGATTTTGACTTTTTTTTTTTAACACTATGCTGTGATTGAAGTTAACTGGTGTAACTGTGTGACAGGTCCAGTGCAACACGGTTCCGATGGATCCAGAACTACTATGGTGAGCAGGATGAATGGGCCCTGGATGACATCTACATTGGTCAACAGTGTCCCAACATGTGCCATGGACATGGATGGTGTGACCATGGCCATTGCAGGTGGGACCTCACTGAAGGCCTGTAATTATCCTTTGATAGCTGTTTGTGGAATATGGTATGAAATCAAAGATGGATCCAGGCCTTTTTTTCTTCCTTCCCTTATAGGTGTGATGATGGTTTCTCTGGAACAGACTGCCAGCCCTCCACCCCTCTCTCCTCCAGCGTACTTGCTGACTTTGAATCGCAGGATGCCCTTATGGCCACATGGCAAGAGGTGATTGGTGGAGAGGTGGTCCCACCTGACATGGGCTGTGGGGTGGTCTCATCTGGATCATCCTTGTACTTCAGCAAAGTAAGGACTTTAGCAATGATTTTGTCTAGTAACTATGGTGTTTCTAGTAACTATTTTGTGTCAAATCACATTTTCAAATATTTAATATACAAATTATTCTGTTTCCTTTCCTTTTAGTAAGCTTACAAAGGCTCATGAAACATCATTGTCTCTATGTATTTTGGCACACACGTAGAGACAGATTGTTAATTTTCTTATTAAACTAAATAGTTCTGAAGATATAAATTTGGCAGAGGTAGATATGATCTAATCACTGTCTGGTCTCTTCTGCCAAAAACATCTGCCCTCTGAACTCTGATTTACCTCTTCGTGAGAGTGTTGTGCAATGATTACACTGAGGAGGAGCCATTTTCAGGCAGTTGCACATCTGTTGTCACATTTTGCAACATCGTCCAAATCAGTATTCACAGCTGCAAATCAGCTTTTTTCAGAAAAAAAAGTATCTTGGAGCATCTTTTGTGGTTATTTCCCACAAACAAAAACACACTTAACATGCATCCAACAGCTCTATGTCCATAAATATGTACTTAATGAATCTGAATGTTTGTGCATGTTCTTTTCAGGCTGGGCTGAGGCAGCTTGTTAGCTGGGACCTGGATACCGAATGGGCAGAGTTTGTACAGTTCTACCTGCGTGTGGGTGGAGACTGGGCCGAGTGCAACCAGGCAGACAGCAGGGAGGAGGGAGTTCTGCTGCAGTACAGCAACGATGGCGGCATCAGCTGGGGTCTTATCGCTGAGATGTACTTCACAGACTTCACCAAGCCTCGGTGAGGAACAAACGGAACGGGGGGGGTTGACATTTCTCATCTTGGAGGATCTCCTTATTGTTCATATAAAAGAGACATTTCTGTAACCTGTCTCCTTCCTTGTGTAGCTTTGTCCATTATGAGCTTCCGTTGCCGTCCAAAACACCTTCCACAAGGTTTCGTTGGTGGCAGCCTCTGCACTCTGGGGAGGGCTATGACCAGTGGGCAATCGATGACGTCATCATTTTGTCAGAGAGGGAGAAACACATCATCCCCATGGCCAATCCTACTCTACCACAGGTTAGGAATCCGTTTGGGATCACATTGTTTCTATAACCTTCTATTTAGTATAGTAACTCAAAACCAAACAAGACTCTTTTGATCCTGTCTGTATAGAACTTTTACGAGAAGCCGGCATTCGACTACCCCTTAAACCAGATGAGTGTTTGGTTGATGCTGGGTAATGAAGGTATGGAGAGAGAGAACAACAGCAGCTTCTGTGCACCAACTCCCTCTGCAATGGTGTTTGGCCGCTCTGATGGGGACAGGGTGGCTGTTACCAGAGACTTGGCCCCTCGGCCTGGATACACCCTTCAGTTCAAGGTAGGTGAAATAAAACATCCAAGAATTAGAGGGACGCAGAATTCATTTTCATTTTTTTAAGTTACAACTTACAACGTTTTCCATCCACTTGTTCCCCTACCAGCTGAACATTGGCTGTGAGTCAGAGTTCAGTGGATCCGCTCCAGTCTTGCTACAGTACTCCCATGACGCTGGCCGCACCTGGGCTTTGGTCAGAGAGGGCTGTTACCCAGGAACCCCTGGGACAGGGGTCTGTGAAGGAAGTAGTCGTGAACTCAGAGAACCCACTGTCTACAACACTGGGGACTATGAACAGTGGACCAGGGTCACTGTGGTCATACCTCGTAATGTTGCAGCCAGGTAGCTATGGTAACATATGTAATTGGATATGCTCAGACGTAGTATTTCTTTTAATGTTTTTGTTATCATTGTTGTTGTTTTTTATTACATGCAGATCATTTTCAGCAGTTACTGAATAGCGCATCTGAAATAAATGTGCCTTTGTCATTTCATCTCCTAATTATCTTATCCTTCTTCTTCCCAGTAAAACAAGGTTCCGTTGGTTCCAGGAGAGTAGCGTGTACCGAGACGCGCCACCATTTGCTTTGGATGGAGTCTACATCTCTGAGCCTTGTCCAAACCACTGTGGAGGACAGGGTGATTGCATCTCTGCAGTCTGTTTTTGTGACATGGGATACACAGGTATTGGACAGTGAAGAATGGACAAAAAGAAATATGTTGTGTGTCTCTTTCACCCTTTGATTTTGTTTTTTTACTTTTGCTTTGGTTTTTCATAGTTGAGCAAGATAGTTGTGTCCCATCTGTAGCCAGTCCAACGGAGCTGACTGAGGGTTTTGAGGGGAAGCTGAGTCCTCTCTGGCAGAGCATCAGTGGGGGACAAATTGGAGGTGGATGTGGCATCATTAGTGAGGGAAAGGCTCTTTATTTCAGTAGTGCGGGGCGAAGAGAAGCACGCACAGCGCCTCTTGACACCACAAACACACGGTGAGAGAAACACTGATATTAGTTTCTCATATTTAAGCACTGTGTTCAAATTGTGGGATATGAAATTCACTTTTTTTATTGTTTGCACAAAGGCTGGTTCAGTTCTACATCCGAATTGGCAGCAAGAGTTTGGGACCCACCTGTACCAGGCCACGTTCCCGCAATGAAGGTAATTTTCCAACATATTCTACATAATGTGTTGAGGCCCTCTGCTGGGTACTGGTTGCTGTTTTTATTTATTTTTTCTTCCATACATCCATTCAGTTTTTGGTCATTGTTGTGATTTAGCCCAAGCTGTGGAGCGACAGCTCTAAATCCTCGTTGGCTGTCCTTTTTTTGTTTAGCACATTGGGTAGATTTAGCCTGCAGCCATGCTAAAGGCTTAGTTGTGGTTTCAGGTGTCATTGTCCAGTTTTCAACCAACAATGGAGTCCAGTGGCAGGTCCTGAGGGAACTGGACTTCAGCTCCTTCTTGGAACCACAAGTTGTGACCATTGAGCTGCCACCTCCAGCAAAAACATCATACACAGTATTTAGATGGTGGCAGCCACAGCAAGGTCAGTGAACTGCAACTGAAAACCACAGTGCTGATACATAAAACTCTCATGATTATGAAACAGTGTTGACTGATGATTTTTGAAATATTTTTTGGCTTTTATTCCTTCTTCCACTTGTAGGGAAACACTCAGCCCAGTGGGCTCTTGACGACGTTCTGATTGGTATGAACGACAGCTCTAGAACAGGTTTCCATGACAAATTTGATGGCACAACCCCTCTGAGGCACAACTGGTACCGCATTCAGGGTGGAGAGGTGACCGTGGATTGTTTGTCTCTGGACACAGCTCTTACCTTCAACTCTGAAGCCATCGATAGTAAGTCACACAAAATGGTTGGTATGAATAAGCAGCTAAACTTCAATATTGGAGCAGAGGGCTTATGGTTAAGGAGTTTGTCAAATTCACGTTACAAATTTGAGCCGTTGTAGTAAAGTTTCCCTGATGTCTCTATTTTATGTGTATGGCTTTACCCCGACATAGAACCTGGTATTTATCCTTGAGATGACATAATAAATGTAAGTCAAGTTTAAATGAAAAAAATTCTAATTCTTCCCCACAAGAGGGAAAATGAAACCGGCATAGTAAGCTAGCTTTCAAACAGTTTGCCCACATGATTACTGTAAACGTTGCATTTCCTCTTGGGACGGGTGTTGCACACTGCTATATTATTAGATGCAATTTATCAGTCCCAAAAGTTAACAGCAAATGTTTAGATTTACTTGTGGGAAAACTCACAGACCATGGCTGTGATACAATGAATCCTGATTCATTAATGAGAGCAAACCTAGTTGATGAGCCTGCCAGGTATTCATGTTTGCATCAGTCCATGAGTGGATTAACTTTGTGCAAATAGTTTAACACAACAGAGGCGTTCAACACAGCAAGTGTACACAGCAAAAGTAATTTGGCACCACAGCTGTAAAGAGAATTTACACGTGCCGATGTAAGTACTGATTGTCAGACTCAGTTGTTCTCATATAGCTCAGTAGTACTTTTTATTTTCAAGGTTAAATTTGAGTTTGGATCCTGATCTATGAAGGAGAAGTTTTGTTGTGCTTGCATTTTGAACTTAGCCTACTGTATTTAATTTTTCTGTATGTAGCATTCACCTGAACATAAAATCACTTCAAGTAAATGAAAGTAAATACAGAGGAAAGAGACTTAGCTGCTTGGCCTCTGCTTCCATAATGGCATTTCCAGACAGCAGGAAAAATAAAGTTAAAAAATCCTTTAGTAGCCAAGATACATTGGATGAGTTGGATGAGTAAGACTTGGGCAAAATAAAGCATCACCTTCCACAGACTAGTCACAGCTAAAATAGATGAAAAAAATATTAGACAAAATGTGTGTTTTCCAAGCAGCCCCGACCACTACAAATGATTATGATAATGATGTTGTTCTATAGCAGCAGGATGGATAATTAAATGTATGACAAGTTTGTTTCAACTGGTGGATATGTTATTACTCCAAAGACTCCTGCACACTTAAAAAGTACATTTATTTCAGATCCTTGAATAACCATCTATTATGGGGCCTAATTGCTTACAGGCAGGCTTTCTGACTTGAATAAAATGTTGTGCAACACTGTGGCCTCATGTAGACTCTTATGTGGTTACAGGAAGTGCAAAATAAAACAAAAAAAGATAATTCCTTTTTTTTTTTTTTGCAGAGAAGCCAAGATATGCAGAAAGTTGGGACTTTGAGGTTACAGGCTCATCATTCTTGCAGTTCGAGTTGAGTATGGGCTGCAGCAAGTCCACTTCTTTCTCCCACGGGGTGCGACTGGAATACTCCACAGACTGTGGTCGTCACTGGTCTCTCATCACCCCTGAGTGTGTGCCCCCAGCCATCGGTTGTGCTGGTTATACCCAGAGCTCTATCTATACGTCAACCCAGTACAAACACTGGAGGAGGATCACTGTCTACCTTCCCAGTGCAGCTAAGTATGTGCTCTTGTTATCAAGACACAATTTTTATATTTGACATCTGTGTGCACTTATGATGCTACTTTTCTTAATAATTTTTTTTTGTATCGCTTAGCTCCCCCAGAACACGGTTCCGTTGGATCCAGACCCATTTCACCCCAGGGGCAGAGGGATGGGCTCTAGATAATGTGTTACTTGCCCCTGGTTGCCCCTGGATGTGCTCTGGACATGGCTTATGTGACAACGGACGCTGTGTGTATGTAAAACTGTTACCTGTGCGGCTGTCTACATACAGCCTTTAGTCAGTTTTACTCTCATTTTTCTTGTTTCATGTAAATGCTTCTTACATGTGAATTGTCATTTTTTTTACACAGGTGTGACAAGGGTTATGGAGGGGCCCATTGTGTGCCTTTGACCCCACTGCAATCTGTATTGAGAGAGGACTTTAATGAGAACTTCCAGCAGGAGACTTGGCCGGAGGTGTATGGAGCAGAGAGGGGAACTCTCAGTGGGGAGCCTCTCAAATCCGGCACTGCTCTTATTTTCAAAGGGGTAGGGATCCAAAATACAGGCAGAAAAAAATCCGAGTAGAACTTACACAGCTGAATCAAAATGACATTTGTATTATTTTCTGTTTGTTTGCAGGATGGTCTGCGAATGATTGTGTCACGGGATCTGGACTGCACAAACACTCTCTATATCCAGTTCTCCTTCAAATTCATTACTAAAGGTGCCACGTTACAAGTCATTCTTTTGGTTGAGCTATATATTTTAGCTTGAATAATGGTTTTCCTCAGATAGTGGTGTAATGGTTTATCCCATGGGCCTTTGTAGGTATCCCAGAGCGCTCACACTCAGTGCTGCTACAGTACTCTGTTAACGGAGGAATCAGCTGGGTGCTGTTGGATGAGTTTTACTTCCCAGCCTCCACAGACACTCTGTTCCTCCACCTGCCACTGCCGGCCAGCGCTCAAACCAACGCCACCCGCTTCAGACTCTGGCAGCCTTATAACAGTGGTGAGAGGAGACACAATAAAACATCTCATCTTATATAGTTAAAATTATATTCAGTGTTCTTCCCATTGACACTTTTTTCTTTCTTTCTTTTTGCTTTCATACCATCATCTTGGGCCTGATTCCTTTGATAGTAATCAGTGTGTAATTATGTCAACAATATTCTGTTTTTTAGGTAAAAAGGAGGAGGTGTGGGTGGTGGATGATCTCATCATTGATGGTAGCTCCATACACAACCCACCGATGGTGATCGACAGTTTTGATGAAGGCCCCAATGAGTCAAACTGGCTCTTCTCTCCTGGTGGAAACACTGGCCTCTACTGTCCTTACCAGAAGGCTGGCCTGTAAGAAAAGCTTAACACTTTTTTTTTTTTTTTAACTTCTTGATGGTGAAACTTATTGAACAAGGTTTTACCACAGAGTTATCTTTTTGCTTGTGTTGTGATTAATGCAGGGAGGAGGATGAGTCAGCGATGGTGTTTGTTTCCAGTGAGCTTGGAGAGCACTCCATTACCACCAGGGACATTGATGTAAATGAGAACACTATCATCCAGTTTGAGGTACAGAGATTTATCTACCAAAAACAAAACTTGATAAACCCATTCAGCGTTTGAATACTAACATCTCACTCCCATTTGTGTTCTGTGCCTTTTTCTTTAAAGATTAATATAGGCTGCACAGCTGAAAGCTCCTCTGCCCATCCCGTACGACTCGAGTTTTCACGGGACTTCGGTGCCACATGGCACCTTTTGGTCCCCTTGTGTGCCGGTGGACCTCAGCCTTCCTCCCTTTGCTCTACAGAACTTCACCCTGCCAGCATTTATTTCCCCGGTACTACTCAGGGCTGGAGGAGGGAGGTCATTCACTTCGGAAAACTTCGTCTCTGTGGGTAAGGACTGCGTACATATACGTATATATGCACAAAAGAAAACTATTTTTCGGTATCTGTTTCTCTTTCATACTAATCCATTCATTTTTTTTCTCTGAAACACAGATCGATAAGATTCCGTTGGTATCAAGGTTTCTTCTCAACTGGTTCTGCTCCTCCAACATGGGCGCTGGATAACGTGTACATTGGCCCACAGTGTCAGGACATGTGTAACGGTCATGGGGCTTGTGTGGGCGGCACCCACTGTTTGTGTGACCCAGGCTACTCTGGACCTGACTGCTCTGTCCCTGACACCCCTAACCCTGACTTCCTGAAGGAGGACTTTGAAGGTATAACTGACATAGAGTTCAAGTCTACAACCAATTAGATTATTTGTTGCTAGGATTTCTTAATAAAGCATACTATCTTCTTCTTATTTTATTATGTATGTATACTGTACATACATAATATGTTTTTGTTGCATGTATGTGCATTTACATGTTTGGGTGTTCAGGTGGCGTTGTGGATCCTGAGCACTTCAAGCTCCTGAGTGGAGGTAAACCATCCAGGAAATGTGGCATCATGTCAAGCGGGAACCACCTGTTTTTCAGTGAGGATGGTTTACGCATGTTAGTCACCACTGACATGGATTTATCAAATGCCAGGTAAACACACATCAGCACAGGAAAATAAACATAGATCATTTTGGATCTAATTTAACTCAAACCCCATGCATTTATGGTTGCACTCTGCAGGTTCATCCAGTTCTTCTTACGTCTCGGCTGTGGTAAAGCGGCTCCGGATCCCCGTGCTCAGCCTGTGTTGCTGCAGTTCTCTGTGGATGGAGGTCTTTCCTGGGGACTCCTGCAGGAATTTCTCTTCAGCAACAACAGTAATCAAGCTCGTCTGGTGGCCCTGGAGATCCCACTGCGTGCTCGTACATCATCTACTCGAATGCGCTGGTGGCAGCCCTCAGAAAATGGACACTTTTACAGCCCGTGGGTTATTGATCAGGTACATTAAGCCACAGTCCATCCGTCGATATGAAGAATCAGTTTCATTTCTGGAACATCTTAGCTGTTATCAATCCATTTCTTTATCTTTTTTTAATCACACGAACAAATCCCATGGGAATTTTGTTTCAGCTCTGCCTTCTGTCGGTGTGTTGAGTCAAATGCTTTTCTTTTATTCAATAGGTGGTGGTGGGTGGCAGTGCTAGTGGCTGGGGACCGCTGGAAGATGATTTCTCCTCAATCGACGGACGCTCGTGGCTCCTGCACCCCGGAGGGACCCGAATGCCTGTTTGTGGCTCTGATGGACCTGCTTTTGCATTTATAGAAAAGTCCAACACGCGCTATGCTGTTACTACAGACATCAGCTTGAGTCAAGATTCATTTATCCAGTTTGACTTTTCTGCATCCTGCTCTGTCACAAACTCCTGCTACTGTAAGTAATATTGCAATCATGAATTCACATGATTATAATGAGAAATAGTGAGGTCAAAAATGTTATTTAGTGTGATGTTAATTTGATTAAAACATCTATGTCTTTAGGGAGTAGGCCTATAATAGAAGAATAGAGCTATATGAGTTTTATAGATTTTTTTTTTTTTTCGTCTTGTTCTTATGTTAAAACAATCATCTGTAAGAACATGATTAAACCATGATGATGAGACTTTTAAAATAAGTCTACCTCGAATGTGTCTCTGCAGTTGTGGAGTTGGAGTATTCACTGGACCTTGGTTTGACCTGGCACCCAGTGGTCAGGGAGTGTCTGCCCACGAGCCCCGACTGCTCTTCATACACACTGCAGAGGCTCCTGGTTGCTGACACCTACAACAAGTGGGGCCGCGTCACCTTACCCATCCCATCATATGCCAGGTCAGCAATGTTCTTTTTCAGAAACGTATCACGTCGGTGTCTCTCGCTGAATTCCTTGGAAAATGATTCTTTTCCTTTTAACCTAAGAAATTTATCTTTGAATTTGATTTGTCTTTAGATCTCCTGCCACAAGGTTCCGCTGGTTCCAGCAGGCTCCTTTTGACAAGCAGCAGACCTGGGCTCTGGATAACCTTTACATTGGAGATGGCTGCCCAGATATGTGCTCCGGACACGGACGCTGCCAGCAGAGCTCATGTGTGTAAGTAACAACAGATTCACATATGCAATACCAGATATTTTTATTGAAAAGGTCTTTGATGTAGAATTTAAAAAGGTCTTATTTTTTGTGTTTTGGTTTATTTTTTTTATTTTTATTTTCACTAAGCAGAATATTTTGAGGTAATGTATTTTCGGCCTAAGATTTCTTAACAATCACGTAAAACTGTCAGTATATTGCAGTTCTCCATCAACTTCCTCAAAAAAAGAAATTAAAAATAAATAAATAATCCAAACTTTTGTGGAGGTATGAGTTTGTTCCTTATGCGTAGCATATACAATATATATTGCGCAAATGTATTCTTTATCATTAACTCAGTTTATATTGAAGGCTGGTTTAATTGAATTATTATTATTGTTATTATTATTTGTTATTTTACTGATAATGTTTTTATTGAATGTAATTGTAAGGTGTAATTCTGAGGTTCAGTGCGTAGCCCAGGAACACTTTGGCATGTAACACCGATGGGGTTTGTTGTAGCTATCTGACTGGAAGGGATCTAACACTACCCACTACACTAGTTCTTTACCTGACTAATGCAGCACTGGTGTAAATATCCTCACTTGTGCCTGAACCCATGATCTTCCACCACAGGTGTGACCCAGAGTGGGGTGGAGAGTACTGCGATGAGCCTGTGGTTACTCTGCTCTCCCAGCTGAAGGACAGCTTCAGCAGAGCTCCCTCCCTCAGTCACTGGCATACACTCACTGGTGGTAAACTCAGCACTGTGTGTGGAGCTGTTGCATCTGGAGCTGCGCTGCACTTCAGTGGGGTATGTTTTAATATTGTTTTTTTTTTTGGTTTGGTTTGGTTTAAGTATTATTCGCGTTCTTTTTTTTGTCTCTACCTCTAGCTTTTTGCTATTCTTTGTTGTGGAATTCACAAAAACAAAGGATTTGTTGCAAAATAAATTATATTAAATGCATTAATGTGTTGAATATTTTTCACACGGGTTTTAAACAACAATGTTCTGAAGTAAACATGGGAATCACACAGACATGTGGCAGATCAACGCAGCAAACAAATGTTTGAAAGATGCTAAGTCATGTGTCAACAAGCTGAATGGAGGAGCACCAAGTATAAGGCTCCCAACCTTTTATGTGTAGTATGTATGCAAGTGTAGATTAGGCAAGGTTCTAAAGTTTGAAAAAAAAACGAAAAACAAAAAAATTTGAGGATTTTGTTTGCTTTTGTTTTAAGAATTATTTCCTCAAACTGCATCTCACTGTGTCGTTGTACAGGGTTGCAGCCGTCAGCTGGTGACAGTGGATCTGAACCTGACAAATGCAGAATTCATCCAGTTCTATTTTATGTACGGCTGCATGATCACGCCGAGTAATCGCAACCAGGGTGTCCTCCTGGAGTACAGTTTGAATGGAGGAATCAACTGGCATTTACTGACTGAGATCTTCTATGACCTGTACACCAAGCCTGGGTACGTTTTTCTTTTCTTTTCTTTTCTTTTTTGTTTGTTTGTTTGTTTTACCTGTACACACCAGGATGCAGAAGAAGAACAGAGATGTGTGACAATCACTTCATGTTGTCTCTTTAGGTTTGTCAATGTGTTGTTACCTCCTGCTGCACGTCAGGAAGGGGTCCGTGTGCGCTGGTGGCAGCCCCAGCATGACGGTGCTGATCGCAGTGATTGGGCCATAGACAATGTGTTGATTGCAGGCTCAGACCCACGAGCACAGATCTCAGACACATTTGGAGGGGTGGCATTGCCTAATCACGAGAGAGCTCCTGCTGATGAGACTTCAGGACGGCTAGGTGACCTGAGTGAGCAGGAGGAAACACCTATAGGTTTTGTATAACTAATTATTTTATAAACTAAAAAGAGTAATGCTTTGTTATTATGGATTATGTTGTTATTACTAATGATTCTGGCTAATTTTTGCCTCTTTTGCTTCCTTCGTTCTCAGTGAGTGATCATTGGTTGTTCTCAGAGGACTGCTCAGTGCAGCGCTTCTGCAGCTCTCCTGATGGTGTGATGGTGTGTGGAAATACCGACGGCAGAGAGGTCTATGCTGTCACGCACGATATTGTTCCAGGCAAGGGCTGGGTCATGCAGTTCAAGGTAAATAATAACTTCAAATTAACTTGTTATATTTTGAGTAAAACAAGAATCTAAAGTCAATTCTAAGGCCTCATGTTGCATTATGATTATTTTGATTGGACAACACCCTCGCAATGGACACCTTCATTCACATAATGACACCCTTTACGGACATCCGCTCCAATGTTTCTAATTATCTGAATATAATAATATGTCTTTTTTTTAAATCATCTTCACCAGGTCATAAAATTAGGTACATAAAACTATTGAAAAAAAAAAAAACTCAAAATGCAGATGCACTGTGAAAACTGCATAGACACCATGATTCAAAAGCTTGTAGAAGACCTGAAGTAAACATTTTCTTTATGATGTTATCAACAACTCACATCCTTATGTAAGAATTTTAGCTTGCTTTTTTTTTTTTTCTTTTTACAAACTTGCTTCAGTTCACTGAGGTAAGTACCATGCATTTGGAAATGCTTGGTACTTTTCTTTGTTTTCAAACAGGCTGAGGTCTACACTTTGACAACACCTTGTATTTATTTACCCAAGATGTTCCAGATTTGCTGCTTGGCATCATTGTCAGTCAGCTTGAACCAGTTTCAACCAAGCTTTAGTTGTTGGACAAATGACCTCACATTTGACTCTATAATTTGCTGGTCAACAGAACATTTTGTGGTCAACTTATGACTGCAGTGGGTCTCCAAAACAAGCACCAGTCATCATGCTTCACATTTGTTATGAGATGTTATCTGATGATCTGATACACTTTATATAATTGTAAAGCCCAGCAAGGACCAGTTGATTTTTATGTCCCAATATATAAAAACCTAGAGGGGGTACTTTCTTTTTCTTTCACGATGATATTGCCTAATTGTTTTGTTTTATTAGCCCCCCCCCATTTTTAAGTAAATATGATGTAGTTTGGAAGGACCCATTTGCTAATGTGTGCTAACTTGCTCAATATCTAATCTGCTCAGATTGCTGTAGGCTGCAGTGTCCCAGAGCGTCAAGCAGACCGGCAGGTTCACGTTCAGTATTCAGTAGATTTTGGAGTCACTTGGAAGTACCTGGTTCCTCAGTGCTTACCTGCTGACCCCCGCTGTGGTGGTCAGGTCTCTCAGCCGTCAGTCTTCTTCCCTGCTGAGGGGTGGAAGAGGGCAGTCTATCCTCTGCCTGACAGCTTGGCTGAGACGTAAGTTTCTCAGCGTCTGCACCTTCTGACAAGACACAAGGATCAGCTTCGTATCCAGCAGTGCTGTCATCACTTAAATATTTACTCTGTCTTCTCCCTTCAGTGCAGTACGGTTCCGGTTTTACCAGCAGCACTCGGACATTCAGTGGGGTGTGGAGAATTTTTATATCGGACCAGCATGTGAAAACCAGTGTGGGGGGCATGGAGACTGTTTGGAACAGCGCTGTATCTGCGATGCTGGATTCACAGGACCAAACTGCTACGCCAGTACTGCTCTTAAGGTAAACTTTCATTTGTTATTGTTCATTCCAATGCCAATGGAAGTTTAGAAAATTTTTCATTTTTGTTCTCTTTTTTTCTCTTTTTTGTTTAGGCATCTCTGAAAGAGCGGTTTGACTGGGAGGGGGCAGCAGGCCCTCAGTGGCAGGTCCTTGAGGGCGGTAAGCCTTGTACAGACTGTGGTGTATTGGTAGAGGGGACAGCCCTGTATTTTGGAGGGGCTGGAGCCAGACAAGTTGTCACTGCAGATCTGGACCTCCGGGGAACAAAGTCAGTACTCATCAACTGTCAACAGCAGTGAGAAGATGTCTATGTATACAGACGCTTTAACCACATCATGAGTTGTGTTTTGTTGTTAGGTTTGTGGAATACTGGGCAAGGATTGGAAGTGAAGATAACATGACCATGTGCCATCGTCCAACCTGTCGTAAAGAGGGAGTTCTTCTGGACTACTCTACCGATGGAGGTGGACAAACGGCATGCATGCTACATTGTGTGTTTTTCCATCACATTTGTTCTTTTTGATTTAAATGTTCTACTTCTCTGGATACTCAGGTGTGTCCTGGACTCTACTTCATGAGATGGACTATCTCAAGTATGTGTCAGTGAGGAGAGACTACATTGTTCTACCAGAGGGTGCTCTGACTAATGCAACTCGCCTGCGATGGTGGCAGCCTTTTACCATTTCCTCGGGCCTGGCCACCCCAAGCCTGGAAAGAGCTCAGTGGGCCATAGACAACATCTTAGTGGGAGGGTCAGACATCAACCCATCAACTCTGCTTGACACCTTTGATGATGGTGAGTTTTTGTGTTGTAGCCAAAGCCCAACAAGATTCAAATGAATTAATCTTGTGGTTAATAACACAACACTTCTTCATTCTCTCACGCCATTTCTTCGCCTCTCACTAGAGGGTATTTCACATGAGGAAAGCTGGAGTTTCTACCCCAATGCCGTTCGCACAGCTGGTTTTTGTGGAAATCCCTCATTTCACCTGTACTGGCCAAACAAAAATAAAGATAAGACACACAACATCCTTGTCACTCGAGAGCTAATAGTGCAGCCTGGAAATATTTTACAGTTCAAGGTAAAGAATTGACCCCCAGTTTACTGTACAACCGCATCTGTTCTTTATCTTCATGGTGACTTCAGGCTCTTACATCTGTCTTTGTTGCAGATTGTTGTTGGTTGTGAGGCAGACACATGTGAGGACCATCATTCTGTCCTGCTGCAGTACAGGAAGGATGCAAGGTAAGAAAAATATGAAACGCCACAGCCAGGAAACTAGCAGTAGCTTCACTCTGCAGAAACCAAGTATTTATCATAGGATCTCTTTTACACAAGTGATTTTCACCTCTTTCCCTCAGGTCTGATTCATGGCAGTTGGTGCAGTCAGAGTGCCTCCCCTCGTCAGTTAACAATGTGGGATGCTCTCCCTTCCAGTTTCATGAATCCACAATTTACAGCCCAGTAAACAGCTCAACTTGGACCAGGGTCACAGTCCAGCTGCCAGACCACGTCTCCTCAGGGTAAGAAGAGCACACATTATTTTTTAGTAGTTAGCGGTAGAACAACTCATCTTTTATGTGGTCTTTTTTTCTAATTTGTTGCATATTTCCAGGGCTACACAGTTCCGTTGGATCCAAAAGGAGGGGACGGGAGAAAGACAGAGCTGGGGAGTGGACAATGTATATATTGGCGAAGCCTGTCCAGGGTTGTGTAGTGGCCATGGCTACTGCACAAGTGGAGTAATCTGCATTTGCGATGAAGGATACCAGGGTGGGCCACAAACTATTATTCAAGACGCACTTTATTATCTATAACATTAGTTGCTTCTGTGAAGTTTGCAGAAGCGAACAAAGTCTCTTCTGAAAAGAGACCTTTATATTACAGAGAATTTTTAATTTTCTGATATCTCTTTTGCTTTCTTCTCTTTCTTCAACAGGTGATGACTGCTCCCTCTCAAGCAGTGACTTGCCCAGCTCTATCAAGGATAACTTTGAGTCTGGTGAAGTGTCTCAAGAGAGCTGGCAGCTAATCCAGGGAGGTGGAGTGGGTAGTGGCTGTGGGCAGCTGTCACCACATGCTCACGGAGACTCGCTGTACTTCAATGGCTGTAAGATAAGGCAGGCAGTTACCAAACCGCTGGACCTCACTAGAGCCAGGTACAGGTAGTATCAAAAACTAAATAAACCAATTTTCCAGCAATACTGTATATCTGATATCTGTTATCTGTCACATCCTTATAGCCATCTTCACAGCAGCATCTGCATTATCTGCCTCTCACATATCCTTCAATTTCCTCTAATGGTCTCTGTTTCACCTTGCCTCTCTGTCTCATTACAGTAAGATCATGTTTGTGCTGCAGATTGGCAGTGTGGCACAGACAGACAGCTGTAACATAGCTCTAGATCAGGCTGACACAGTCGACCGGGCTGTCCTCCTACAATACAGCGTCAACAATGGAGTCAGCTGGCACGTAATTGCCCAGCACCAGCCCAAAGACTTTATAAAGGCCCAGAGAGTTTCCTACAACATTCCACTGTGAGTGATGCACGCCAACATACAGTCATATCTAACTATACACAATCAGCCATAACATGATGACTACCTGCCTCTTCTTGAGTAGAGCTCTCACCAGTTAGGGCATGGACGAAGGAGCCCTGTAGGTTGTGGGATGAGGTCTCTGCAGGTTGAACTTGCTTCTCATGTCCCATTAGATTAGTTCACTGAGAAATCTGAAGACTGGATGAACATCTCAGGGTTTTCATTAAGTTCTTTGAGACTTTCATAAGCAATTGTGTGCAGGTCCCACTGATACTATGGGTGACTGTTGTTGCCATTTGAGATGGACGTAGTAATCTGTGAAACCTAGCATGCAGGATTTCCTAGCAGAATGTGATACTGCAACAAGATAAGCAGTGTTGGTTAATTTAAACGGTCAGTAGTTTTAATGTTATGACAGATCAGTGAATATTTTATTTGCATAAAGCATTCTTCTATTGAAGCATAATTTATTAAGGCTGAAGGCTTCATGAGCTGAAACATGCTGTTAAGGTAATGTGTTTCTGTCTTCCTGAAAGCCTTTACAGGTCAGTCACACAAAGCATTGCAAATTGAAAATGTAACTTAAGGACTTCTTTAACAAAGATGTGTACTTTTCATGCTGAAGGAGGACAAGGTTGCTTGAGTTGATTTTGTTTTCTATGGTTCTGTGTTGCTGTAATGGTCCTTGTTTTGGAAAACCATTTATGAATAAAGTCATCAACTTAAAACATTAAATTCATTAAAAGACGTCCTTATGTGGTACAGTGTGTGGTAAACAAGTGGTAACCACCATTAAGATAATTTAAAAGTGATTTAAAAACTAACTCCTGTATGTTCCCTTGATTTCCTCAGTGAGGCGAGAGTTAAAGGGGTGATGCTGCGATGGTGGCAGCCAAGACACGATGGCGCTGGACATGACCAGTGGGCATTGGACCATGTGGAAGTAGTTCTGTGAGTACCCAATTCCCAGCTGGCCCCGGGCCCCCAGACTGATCCCAACAGAGCCCTGAGCTACCTATGTCTGTACCTCTGCCTGGCCTCATTACAAATGGTTCCTTCCATCACAGACTGACAAAGGGATTCAGATATCAGCACTTTTACATGTGTGCTGTTCAGCACCTACATCAATCCTCTGACCAGTCACTTGTTTCATCTGCTAATCATGGCTTCTGATGTCAGCCTAGATGAGAAGAAAATTTTGCGTGGTTGAAGGGTGCTCTCTCATAGCTGTCAGTGTCCATGCATCTTCCACATAAACAACTTCTTCTTCTTTCAACTTATGTTATTTCCATTAAATCATCTAGATGTCTTATTATTGGGCTTTAGAAATAGGTAACATCACTAGATTTTACCAAAACCTTTGTTTTTATACTGAAAGATTCATTTGGTGTAAACTATACATTCACATATTCATTAATGATTTACAGTATTTTCTCATTTTTAGTTAATCCATCTCTCTTGAGCAGCCTTTACAAAAATACTGTTGTATAAACATGAGTGTGGAAACATGAGTGGTCTCTTCTCACAAATTATGTGGTTTTGCTCCACTGTGAACTCACAGTTTGACTTATTTTTGTTTCCGTCATCAAATTGATTCAGAAATGTCATTATTATATTTCTGTTTTCAAGGATTAAAAATGTAACAGAATTTGATACTGCACTTATTCACTGATTATTTTTCCTCTTTCTTTTTCCATTTTAACATTTTCATTCCAGCCAATTTATTCCTCGCAGTAAATTTTCTCCAAGTTGAAGCCAATTCCAGCTTTTAAATAACTTAAAATATAAAAATGGAGACTGCAGGACACTGAAGATAATTTTTTGTTTTGTTTTGGGTTTTTTTTTTTTTGCATGAAAGTGACAGCAGTCTACATACATTTTCTACATGTTGCTGAGGGTTTCAGATCAATATACTCTTATTCAGATGTGCAACCAAAGCAAATTCTTCATAAAGCAAATATGTGCAGTTCAGACGATGCTGCACACAAACACTAAAGCGCACACTCATGCCTAACCTGAGCTGTCCCTGGTCTTCATGGCCGTGACCTGTCTCACTCCTTCCCTTGCATTTGCTCAGTTTTCAACAGTGTTTGCTGGAAAGAGTGATTTGTGACCCTCACACTTTGCTCTATTGTTTATTTCTCTCTGTTCACCACTCCGTTACACATTTTTCCTTCCACTCTTCCTCCTCAATCTTTTTTTTGCCCCTCCTGGCTGTTTAATATCATCACTGATTGTGTGTGGTCGTGCTCACTCCTCTGCTTGTGCACCATCTTTCCTACCTTTTCCACCCCCACCCCCCCTTACCCTTTCTTCCTTTCCT
>JBAMYA010000021.1:4763522-4793895 GCA_037176975.1 Arrhamphus sclerolepis | reverse complement strand
CTCCTCACCTCTCTTTGGTTGCTGCCCAAAAGTCAGAAACACATGTATACATTTCACTTTAACACCTTTAGTTTTTTGTTTTTTTTTCCAGTCCACCTTAACGCTACCACCTTCACCACATCAACCATTACACAAATATAAAACCACCACCTACTACCCCCCTCCTGCCCTTCCTGCCCTCACACCCGCTTCACAGAGACCCCTGCCTGCCCTGGCTGCTCTCCTGGCTCACTGGCCCCGCCCTGCTGGATGGAAGAGGCAATAAACAGGCTAAGCAAGAGTGATCTTCTGCAGCTTTTCTCTGTCACTTAGTTTTAAAACCCTTTCTTGCTCAGAACCCTGCATTTTTGTGACCTTTTTCTTTGTTTGGCTTTTTTTTTGGTTGTTTTTTTTGTTTTGTTTAACTCTGACCTCAAACACTCGGTGTCAGAGTTTCGCTCAAGTATCTCTTAGTGTTTGTAGACTCCCTGTGTCCTGTGTCTTGTGATGTGACGCTTGGTCTACCACTGGATTCATGTACTAATTTGTACCACCATGTAGATCACCGTTTTCACCTTGTAGCTGCCTTCCATTTGTGCAGAATGTAATCAAATCCAAGTGTGTCAAGTAGCGCCAACCTTTCTCTGAGCCATGAGATCTACGCAGCTGTTGAGTGTTTGAGGTTATGATTGAAAATACTAGCATGAATCTGGACGTGAAAGAATGTTGGAGCTCCATTTGAGTGTTTTTTTTTTTCATTTTTGTGCATGGACTAGTGCGCGTGTACTGGAATGTGTGAATTTTTAGCGCCCTGAACTCCGTCACTAATCTTCATACTCCTCCTCTTTCCCCTCCCTTTTTTGACTGTTTTTCTATCCCTGCAGCACACGTAAACAAAACTACATGATGAACTTTGCCAGACAGACGGGCATGCGTCACTACTACAGCCGCAAGAGGCGGGCACTGCAGCAGCGTGCCTGAACAAGTAGTAATCTCTGACCTGCCAATCACACATCGACTTGCCTCGCACATCTTTATTATCCAGACGACATATCACCCTGCTGAGACCCATCCACCGTTGGATTCCAATCAGCTTGAGACTGCCCTCAACTACTCTGCCACCAATGCAGGCCGTCCAGTCACAAGGCCTTCCCAACCAGACAGATCGACGGGAATTAAACTCGTATTAAGCAAGGAGTGAAGCAGCCATTTTGTTTACTTTTTGTCCTAAAAGATGGTCGGGGGTTTCTAGTTGTTTTTGTAATTGTTGCTGTTTTTCCTCTTATTACCGTTCCCACATGCGATATCCCATCCTCAGGCCACCAGCCTCACCCACCTTTCCTCCTTTCCTACCACACTGTGAAAATGAGAGATAATATATCACTGCTGAACTGACCAGCTGATTGAGGAGTAGCCTCCCAGTTCCACTGAGCCACCGGAGGATGGGGAGGACCACCGCTGCCAAACCAGTATGCCAGGAGAAAGACACACAATGATGACACTGACCATTAAGAGGAATAACAGAGATGAAGAAGTTTAAAAAAAAAAAAAAAACGAGAAAAAGAAAAAAAAAGAACTGTGTTCTTGGTGTTCTGTGTGTCTGTGGGTTCTTTTCGTGATGAGTTGACTGTGGTTGTTCTGTTTGTTCGTTTTCTACTAATTCATATGCTTTTGGGGAGGGGGGAGGGAGAGGTGGGGTTTCTGTTTCCTTTTCCTCATTTATTGGATCAGGTGTGGACGGGGCACAAAAGGCCCAGCCTACACACCAAGGAAGAACAAAAGAGAGATTTGCACGATGATGGAAAGGAGAAAATATGAAAAAGAAAAAAAAAAAAGAATAGAGACTGATCAATGATTTTTTTTTGTTTGTTTTGTTTTTTATATCGTTTTTTTTATATATATGTTGGTTCATGAAAGTACAGCTATTTATGGTAAATGGTTCTTCACGTAACCTATTTAAGATGCACTGTGCGTGAAATCTGTATGTTATTTTCTAGTGTTAAGTTATTAGACAGTTGAGTCAGGCTCTCAGACTGCATCATCTCCCCTCTTTCTTCACTTCCCTTTTCTCCTGTGCTGTTTCCACCCTTTCCTTCGGCTCTCTCTCTCTCTCGCTCTCTCTTTCTGCTGATTTCCGATACCTGGAGGTGAGGCTCTATTGGTGTTGTTTTTTGAAGTCTGTGTAATATGGATCCTCTGCCCTCAGTGTAACTCCAGTATAGCAAACTCCTGTATATATATACGTATATCCACTATGGGGAGACCCAGCAGCCTTATACAAGGGAAATAAAGAACTGTCCAAACCTCATGATGTACACATTTTGTCACCTCCTCTTTCAGCTGTTGCTCTCTACATACCACATTTAATTAGTCCAGCACTCAAGACTATTTGATTTATTTTCCTCTTGGTGACTTTTAACCACTAAGCATTTAAGATCCTAAAACAGAAACATTTTACTTCTTTTTCCAAATGCATGTCACAGTAGCTTTGTTTTCATTACACATTTGGTGCGGCACTTATAAATATCTGGATACAATTCAACTGCAAAATGACTTTCATATTGTACAACAGAGTTGTGTTTCTCTCCTGATAAGTCATTCCAGTAATAATGGCTATGGACGTTATGGAGGAATTTTTGTTTCTGCAACCACCCTGTCATTATTTTTGACAAGGAAAAGACGTAGACATCTGCAGTGAATTGCAACAAGACGGTCCCCTTGAAATGTATGTGGATCTGGTCACATCTGGGCAGAGAATTTAAAACTTTAGGATGATTCTCACAGCTTTTTGCTCAGATAGCCTACATGAGCCACTGACTCCTATAGTTGCACAGACGGGATGAAAGAAAAAAAAAAGGGTTTTCTGCTGCCATTTTCCAAAATATTCTATTTAGCAAAGAATGTATGGCTCAAAGTTTGCCATTATCTGCTTTAAACCCACATTTAACCTCAACTGATGATGTTGACTCAAGGTGAGTGTGACCACACATCCACCAGACATTGTCCAACTCTTCATTTTTTTTTAGCCTTTTGGGCTTACCGTAATCCATGTCAACACTAGTTCATGAAATATGAGCCCCATTTGGCTTGTACAACGTATGCCAAAAATTAGTGCGGCACAGCTCATGGATTTTTGGACACAGTCACCCACAAAGCACTTTCCAGTGCCATAACTGACCTATAAAGAGCCCACATTAGGCCCAACTGTGTCTCCTATCTGGGATCCCTCATGTGAGCGTAAAGAAAATTGTGAATGCTCTATGTGCAGGTCCAAGGTAAGTGGGCAAAAAATGCCTGAGCAAGATAAAATTATCTTCCAATCTTTTAAGCTGGCTTTAGTCCTTAATGGACAAAAAAAAGATTTTACACGCACTATGGTAAAAGATGCCATTACTGATGTGGTTTAGGTTAATTTACTTAAAAACAACATCCAAAACTATTCACTTGATTCTGGAAACAAGTTAATGTTGACGGTGGTTTGGCTTGCTTAGCTTTTTATTTTTTAAGATTTGATTTCTAAGATTACTACAGCAGCTGTAAGACATATCACAAGTTATTTAAGTTGACCAGCGTGTGGAGCACTGAAAAAGAATGCGCTCTCATGTTGCAGGGGAGTTGGCAGAAACTAATTTTGTGAAGGAAACTTCCCTCGGCCACGAGGACCACTGTTTAGCTACTGTACCCTGTGGAATGGAAAACAACTATGCGTTAGTAAGATTAGTTTGTTCAAAGCTTTTATTTTTCCAAACAATTTAAAAGTAAGAAAATTGAGGCCCAGGCCTGTGTGTTGTCAGTGATCGAAAAAAGAAAAAGAAAAAAAAATCACCAACATAAGACTATTTAAAAATTTATTTGTAGAAGAAAAGTCAAATAAATGTTGCTTGGTTAAAAAAAAATTAAATAAAAATGCCTCTAACATGACTTTGGTGCACACCTCAGTGTCTTCAGACTGGGTATACGCCACATATTTCTGCAGACTCCATGTTGAGGATGCAGTGATGGCTGTGAACGCTGCTCTTTTAGTCACAAGCTGCAAACCATCACAGCCAAAAGTGTCACAATGATATAGAAAGGTTCGACTGTGGGGGATGAGTTACAGTACGGCCAGTCACAGCAGCTGTAGCTCATTCTGTAGACCGTGCCTTTGAGGCGGATGCTGTGCTCCTGACTGCAGTCATCTTCCAACATGCAGCCTCTGGCTGTCAGGGCAGTGTAGTTGCCGTAGCGCCCCACAGCCTTGAAGCACATTTCATTAGGAGGACACTCAGTCACAATAAGTTCAAAAATCTTTTCCTTTTCCAGAATGGGGCTGTAGTAGCAAAGCAAGTTGTCACAGAGCAGTGGTGGAAGAAGAAAGTAAAAGCACAACAAAGCAGCATGCAGAAGCTGCAACATGTTGCACCTGCAAGATAAACAAAGGTAACCAGGTGGCACACAAAAACAGTTTCACACATACGTGGAATTTGTGCTCATGAACAAGACAGTTTCTGAGGTAGTATATGGGTCAAGCTTCAAAACAGTAAGTCTAAGGGTTTGGTTGAATATTTGTGGTTCCTGAGTGAAATGTCCTGATTTTAAAAGAAGCCTCAATAAGAGCTGTTAGAATTAAAATGATTCCTATATCCTTGCATTTCTTTTTTCATAATATGCATTTTCACTCCATTGCAATAAACAGGATTTAAATTAATTAAAATGAACTGAACTAAAGTTGGATTAAACTGCATTGTAATTTTTTTTGGACTTTTCTGAAGTTTGCAAACTGTTAAAGTACATTTTGTCGTGTCACATCTTTGTTGTGAGTTAAATACCAACTGGGATGTATGAAGAAACATGAAGGCAAAGGTGAGTGTGTCCATTGTCTCACTGAAAAACATAAGTACATACAGAAGGGAAAAAAACAATGTATTTTTATATATAGTTTCAATAATGTAGTTTAATGTAGTTTCAATAATGAAAAGCCATGCTGCAGATTTTAAGTACAAATGTGCAACATGGTTTTCTTCTTACAAATATCTCCAGCCATTTTTCCTTAATCTTAAGTTCCCAGTGAGACTTGGAAACTGCTTAGGAAACAGCTCAGATGGAATATTTTTGCCTGCATTCCCATAGATCCAACATTTCCCAAACTGCATCTTGATATCATCTATACTCCTGCAGGCCACAAGTCCTCTCTAAGTTTTTTTTTTTTTCTTTTTCAGTGTACTTGTTTTTTTTCCCCTCCCAATATGTTTGATATCTAAGCAGAGCTTATATGACATCTTAAATCTGATTAGAGGGGAATAAAAAACTCTCAAAGGAAAACATGTCTTCTCTTTGACAGAAACTCAATGAGTAATCAATTTCCTCGTAAAAAATTGCTACTGACAAATTGAGGAAACCTAAAGTGTCAACATCACAGAGCACTGCACAGGTGTTAATGATTTTTATAAATCATTCCTTTCAAAGCTTTACAAATTTTGACAGGAGAAAAAGATATTGTTTTAGTGTGCAACTTCAATAAAACTCACCAAATCATTTTAGTTTTTTTAAAAAGAAAAAAGAAATCCAGTCAGTGTAAACCTCTCAGAGCTTCTCCTGATGAATTCTGAATTTCTTCCCAACTCAGATCTTCTTAAAGAGGCCACACCTTCCAGCACACCTGCTTGTAAAAGCCACGCACAGCAACTACACCAAGAGGCCGCTTAATCATGAAGCTTTTATTGTGACATTTATCAGTGATTACAGAAACAATGCCAACATTTAATTCGATAAACCAGGAGGATGGTTGAAAAACTCACTCTTCTCTCTGGTCCAAAAATTTAATCACAAAGAACCCCATATTGCTTTTTTTCCTTCTCACATTCATTCATTCATTAGTTTAACAATATTTATAATCACAAAGCGCTCAAACATTTGACTAAATGTTAGTCACCTTTTGGAGACTCAGGCAAGTCCCTGTGGATGACAGGTCTCCCCAGGCCTTCTGAGCTACAACTACACCAATGATTTAATGGCAGGGAATGCAGTTGTCCTTGATAATGTGTAGTTTTCACATGAAGCCCAAGAGTCCTCCTTTAGAGCATCACTGGTGCTGTTATCTATTTTGATCAGCCCCAGCAGCTTCTTCAAATTGGAGACACGTTTTGGAGCAATGTTACATTTGTCTTTACAGCAGCAGGTGTGGCTGATGTTGTATTCGACTGCCCGAAAAGAGACGACTTCATGGGAGCCACAGAGGTCAGCATCCACGCAGCCCTGAGCAGACAAGACATGGACGGAGCCGTAGAAGCCTCTGGAGCTGCTGCAGCGCTGGCCAGGCAAACACTGGGTGGTCATGTTCGGACAGGACTTGATTTTGTCCTGCAGGGGACAGAAATAACACAGCAGGCTGTCCAGCTGGAGAGCTGGGAGGACCAGAGTGGAGACCAGAATCATGGAGGTCAGCAGGAACTTTGATGGGCCCGATGGATGGACATCCACACTAACATAAACACACACACAGAGTTTGAAAACACCCATCTGTCATTTTTGGTTTGTGGTTGTGCGTGTAGGTGTCAGTCACCTGCGCTTTAGGGATCCCATCTTCCTGTCAGTGGAAACCCACTGAACACGTGAAGCATAATGTGTAAGCACAGCCCCATCAAAGCCTCTGATTACCAATCAGAAACAGGTGTGTCTTTAGAGCCTTTCCATGAATTTGGAGACACTCACACACAAAGTAAACAGCTTTGAAGTTGGAGTTTAGCTTCAAGTTTATTGCTCAAAAGTTACATCTCGATTTATTGCTTCTTTAAATTACAGTTGATCAAAACTCTCCATGATTTAAAAAAAAAAAAAAATCTCTCAGCTGAGGCAAAAGACAGGATTGCAGCGCCATCTGGTGTCTGCTGCAGCGCATTGAGCATGCCATTTAGGAAACATGCTTCACTCTGGTGTTGTTTTTCTACTTTATAAAGCCCTTCAGTGTTTCTGACTCAGAGTTAGACATAACTCTGTATGCTTATTTTAGTACATTTTGCAACTTTTGATGATGGAAACACAAGTAATCGTGTACTGTGTTGTGCTGTTCTGCTTGATGGAAAAAAGCTAGTGTGTGAATGTGCACCATTTGATTTTCCAACTGGGCTCATCCTTCTTGATTTCCTGTTGAAGATCTGTAGCCAGACATAAAGGAGAGATGTGCCGTCTTGCATAACGGTTCCTGTGAGAGCGTGAGATTTTTCATTGTCAGACATACTTGCACAATGGCACGCATGCGCCTCATATGAATTTAACTGCACTCATGTGTATAAAGTTGTTTGTTAATGTGGTGATATTGTAGGAAATCTATCATTTCTATGTGCCTGAACTTTAAGTTGTTCAAGATAAAAGAAAGCTGGTTTACAGGTCTGCATTAGAAGAATACAGTGCATCACACCAACTCTACCTCCTCACTTACAGTCAGCTCTGCTTCCTCCTCCATGTTAGCATCACCCCACTCCCTCTCATCCTCTGCAGGATCATACTTGTAAAGAGGAATCATCCTGTGGCGTAGCTCATCTAATCTGAAAGGGTGGGGAAGAGAAAGTCAAAGAAAGTAAAATGAGATAGAACATAAAAGACACTACACTGCTTGTCAGATGCTGCTTCAGTCAGACATTAAAAGAAACCAGCTTACCTTGATCTCCTCCTGATCTGAAACACCTAAAGAAAGGTGCACAATCTTAGATACTTAAGCTAATATTGTTGTCATTACATAGTAATGAGACAAAGATGCTTACCACTGCCACTATACATCCAATCAAGGTCAAGATAGTAAGTGGGATGAGGACATAGTAACCAGGAAATTCAGGTTTGTTGCTTGGGGGCGATGCATGGGGAGTTGTGTGGTTCAGATTCATCTCTATTCTGCTCAGTCTCGTCTTTCATTGGAGGCCTCGGGTCTCTGTGCATCATCTGACGCCTGCGTGCCACATTCAGTGGACAGTTGTGGTAGTCATCCCTCCCGATAGGTTGTGAAGAACTCTATTAACCCCACGAAGGCTCACAACAGCTGCAAAAGCAAGTCAAACAGAACACAACATGCTAAGAAGTGCATAATCTACATGTCTGTTTAGAGGGTGATTACTGACACTCCTGTGCTAAAACGAAAATCCAGCTTACATTGTTGGTGTGGAAACACAATTCCTTCCTGATTCTTTCATTTAACCTGAAACGTGACGCACTTTGAGAAAAGCAGCACTCTCATACCGTAACCTGCTCTGTGGCATTCCTGAATGAGGACTGGGTTTGATCAAGTCTACTGGCAAAACTGGCCACACATTCAGTGCTGTGCAAGTAAAGAGGTTATTTCAAAGGTGAGGCTGAGAGAAAATGCAGACAACAATTCAAAGATATGTTCAGTCGACCATTAGGATCATTAGTTTGATAATGAACTTAATGACATGGCCTCAAATTCTGAATTTTGTATTTGAAGTGTGCCTTGAAACCAAAGCTTACACCCAGACAATGTTCAGCTTTGTCCAGCAGAGGGACACTTGTTGCTGTCAGGCCTCGTCAGGAGAGGAGGAGGAGGAGGGACAGTGGGAGGGTTCAGGAAACACACCTGGGCTTCCTTCCAGGACTTAGGCAGTACTGGTATAACATGTTCCGCATGGCTTCATTCAGGAATTCACCTTGACACAGTATAGGACTCCAGAGGACTCAGCTTTGATGGTATGTTCACAAGACAAATCCTCTTATTAATGTTGAACTTATCTAGGATTGTTAACAGAGCACAGATGCACTGCTCTGGGATGTATGTATCTATGTATGTACTGTATGTTTTGACTGGTTGTAAATGTTATGAAAAACGTCTGTCATGTCTCCTGATAATGTAACACAGCAACCCTGAAGACGTAGTGGACAATTTTCTGTTCAGACTATAAAGCTTGTTAATAATTAGACCAATGTAAACCATGACGTTCACATAAACTCTAGTCGTACAAGAGCTGCAATAATTCACAAACTCTCATGTATTAAACCAGAGCGCTCCTTAAATTCTCTTTTTATTTCCTTCTTCATCTTCTGATGTCAGTATATTTCTTTATCGTCTGGATTTGAAGAGAGGACGAATGAAGACACAGCAGCTAAGACAGATTGTATAAAATCCTAAAATCAAATGGATCGTCCTGAACACTCAGTTGGACCAGTCCAGAGACAAGATGACACTGATACTGATACTCCATTGCCTCTGAGAGAAGACCTACATGGGCTACTGCCTCACTACCACGATCACGTGCTCCCCAGATATGATTCTCATATGTATGAGAGCAGCTGGAGTGGACTACCCCCTGATGAACACCTGCCCAAACCTCAAGGAGATTCTGGGAACACTGAGCACAAGAGGAAAAAAGGTCCTCCACCACTTCCACCGAGACGCAGGCTTCCCAGTGCACCCGTCAGACCCCCTCCTGTTCCACCCAGAACCCGACCACCTCTTAACATCTGTAAAAAGCAGATTTCTTGTGACCTCACTGAACCCGCTTTCAGACTGCATCGTTCCAGGACAGAAGTAGACCATTATGTAAGTATTATCAGTAGTTTTCCAGTGGGACAGAGTTCCTGTATGACTGAAAAAGACTATACTGTGGATGGTTCTTATCTTTTCACCGTAGGATCCATGGGCCATTAAGCTAATAGAGTGCCCAGAGGGTAGCACCAGGGATCTGGCATCTTTTAGTGCCGCAACAGCCAAGTAAGACCATGAACATTACAGCATTGTGTTGTTGGCATGGAGATGAGACAAATATAAGTTGCTGTATCTAATGAAATTATTTATTTACCTTTTATCCAACTAAAATCTGTGTTTTAATGTATAATGCACACATTTCATGTATATACATCAGCATGACACAAAATATATTGTGTCCTTTTCATCATATATATTAATCTCAGTTAGATGATGGATATTTTTAGTCATACTTTTACTTTCACACCGGTAACCTGTTTCTTTCTTGGCCAGACTGATGTCAAAATACAAGCACACAGACTTTGTTCACAACTCAGGCGTGGTATGGAGCCGCTTGTTACAAATCCACCCTTCCCTGCTGGAGCAGGTGGAGGTGGAAGTCAGAGTGTCCACTGCTACGGACAATCACCTGCTTCCTCTCCCCACCGCGGGTAAGACACTGATGTAGCTTAGCGTTCAGTTGAGCAGCAACTTTCACAATAATTGAACATACGAGTTAAAAAAGGGTCATCGCCTGTGTCTCCCTGTTCATGTAAATTAAAAAAAAGGGAATATTAACTTTTATATTGACTAAATGTGACCGAATTTGAACTCAGATCCAAAAATTCTTGTTCTAATTTGGGTAATTGTCTCTCTGGGAAAAAATTCATAATTCGTGTGATTTTCTCAGTTGCTCATATGTTTCACTACGTTGAGTCAATAATAAGTTATTGAATGCTTTAGAGCATTAGGATTAGTAAATAATTAATGGGGAGTGAATGTGTGTGTGTGTGTGTGTGTGTGTGTGTGGTGGGGGGTGGGGGGTGGGGGGTTAAAGGACACACCTTTACTTTGCTCTGGGTTTGTGACATCACAGTTCCCTCCAAACCTGAGCCACTCAGTACATAAGAGAATCCGGCTGTATAAGCAAACAATGTGATGGGGCTGCACTGACTTAAAACATTAAATAAATTCACTGAAAGGAAAAAAAAAATCACATCTCATTTCATTTGAGATTTTTCATTTTGGTTGACGCTTATCTATTATTTCTAATTTTATTATTGCAAAGTATTCTGCAACAATATCTTAGTTACAAACTAATTGAATTGTGAAAGTTCAGTCCAGCCACATCACCCGCCTAGACTGTTTTTTAACCAGTGACAGCACCAGTTGGGATAAGCAAATATATAAAATGGATGTATAGACATTATGTAAAAATTTCAGCCCCAATCCAGAAAAGAAATTAGAGATACATGGGGTTTATAAGATAGGTGAGTTTTTGATGTGATGACCCAAAAGCAAAAAAAAGTGCCTCACATACCATTTGTATTTCTGGAAATGGAGTTGTAATTAACTGTAAAATGGTTGCTGAAGATATGTACAGTATGTACTTTTTAGAATTTATCTTCAGACCTTCAATTGCCAAAGTAAATTTGTCATTGAACGGGGGTTTAAAAAGAGAAAATCCACAGAGCTCTACATTGCCATGGTAGTGTTTTTTGTTTGCTCTATGGTGGTCATAAATTACAATAGCTTTGAAGAACTCAACAGCTGTCGGCAGAAGTATGTGGAATCTAAACTCTTATCTTTTTGTTCAGTAAACAAGTCAGTGAAGGATCTGATTGATGAAATCTTCGAGCTGCTTGACCTCCATCCAAGCAGAAGTGAGGATTTTGTTTTAAAACTCTGCGACTCTGAGGAGTATCTGATAAAGTGAGTGTGCCACTGTTTATGCTGATGTCGATGATCCAGAAATTCAAGATTCTCTATCTATTTATATCTATTTTTGTTTTGTTTATAAGGGAAGTGTGAAGCTTGGTATATTTTCTGTCTGCTTCCGTAGTGACGAACTGCTTGGTAAGCACGAGACAGTTCAAAGGTACTACAAGTTAAATCTGCCGCTCCATCTGCGACTGCTACCCGTGAAGGGCCTCAAACGACATCTAGCCAGAGATGTAAGTCGGTTCAGATTTCTTCTCAGAACCCTCCTCCTGTACAGATCATTTACCGAACACGGTTGGCCCTATTTTCCCACGTAAATTCCTGCCCTTATAAACACCTATTATGGCCCTGGCAACCTTGCCGTCTCCAGTCAGGGTTATTGTACTGCAGCTGTAAAAACCTCCACCCTGAATTCTCGACTTTGTTCTGTTTACACATAACATCATGACTTTTGGCATTTAAAAGAAACAGTGATACAGGTGGAAGTTGAACCACATCTCACTGACAACTGACATGTCGTCAACTATATGTTGGATGCATTCACTAAATGCCTCAAATACACAATAAAATTGATCCTACTCAGCGAACAGTGCTTTAAACTGTGCTGCTTTTTCAAGGCTGAAGATGACAGTAGTGAATGCCACCTGTTCCAGTTCCTGCATCCTGTCAGCGTCTACAGCACCAGCAAGTAAGATGATAAGTCATCCTGCATTCTATACAGCTCTGACAAATAGTTAGTATAAATTTGTAGAAGACAGTTGGATCCCAGATTTTCATTGGTGTATGTTTAACTATCCCTTCGCTGACAGGTTAAGTCTGCAGGATGTCATCAATAAGTACAGACATGAGGTGACAGAGCTCATGAACAATAAGGTCAGTGGACACAAGACAACCAGTGGTGATTTCACTACCTTAGACTGGACTTGGATTTGCTGAAAGGAGACATATTATGGACAGAGAAAAAGAAAATCACCTTTTCCTGTCACTTTGTCTCAGGTGGCCTATGTTTGAAAATTTCAGATCCGCAGACCTTGATAAGAGTAGAATTATCAAGCCTGTCCATATTTATTTCTACACACCTTCATATCATTTAGCATTTACTGTACCTCAAAAGTGTGTAGAACCTAATTTAAGTAGACACCTCAAAGGAAGAACATAGGGCACAATATGTCTCTTTTAAGCATCTTTGTATCTGGTGCTCTGATACTGGAGTCTCATCTTATCATGTTTGTAGTCCGGGATGAGCATTAATCTAGTGGTGAACAGTGTTCGTACCATCTCCAATCTCCTGTTTGGGCTCACATGTCAAGAGTTAGAGGATGCCATCGGCGTGCTCAACAGACTCAACCCCCAAACTCTGGTATGATGTAATATACATTCATTAAACTCTTTGAGATTTTTTTTGCTTTGTTACTTCAGTGTGTGAATTCACTTTTGAATTCAACTTTAAGTCTTTCAATAAACTATGCTTTTAACATTTTAAAACCCTAAAAAAAAAGAAATTGAAAAATGTCCACATGCCACAACACAAAATTTTGTATCTGTGTTACAGAGTTATGATTTAATGTCTGAGTGTGAAGCAGGTGAGTAGCTGTAATATATGCGTAGTGTGTTTGTTATGTGCCTGTTTTGTATGTGTGTGTGTGTGTGTGTTGGTGGTGGGTGCTGGTGGTGATAAAGGGCAAAAGCCTTGTCAATATTTTTGTTTCGGGGTGAGGACTGTTTACTTTCATTGGGCACTTTCTCTTTTGACTTTGGTTCACTGACCGTGGGTGTTTTTAATTCAGGTGTGAATGTTTTGATGGGTTTTCATCAAGATAACTATCCTGTTTTTCATCCTCCCAATAACAGATGATGACAAGTTTGTTATGTTTTGTTTTTTCAGGGAAAAGGCATAATTGATCATTGATTGATATTCTTTCTGATTTCTTAATAAGAAAAATCTGACTTTTTTTGTTTTTGTTTCTACAAAAATCAAAGGTTTCTATTTTCCAACTAAAATAAAAACTGAAACTGACTTTTGCTTGAAGGAAACTGGGACTGAGCCACTGGGGACTTTTCCATGTAGATCATATCTGTGCTGCTGTTGCTTCACACTAGAAAAGGGCACTGGCAGTGTTTAGCAATCACTTTGATAGATCTTTTTTTTTTTTCCTTCCAGTGGTTTAGTCTGCCCCAGAGGCCTCCACCATAAGTGTTCTTTCTTATTACAGTTCAAATTGAAAAGCCAGGTAGCAGAAAGTGCTTCATTATGTTTTTATTATCTCTGCTACCTTTACTTGTCCTGCCTTGTGGGCATCAGATTTAATTTTGTTCAGCACAACCGAGAGGTGTTAGAAGGTCCTAAAAGGAATCCATTGCTGCTGATATTTAGGACATGGTTTAAAGGAGTCTATATATGTAAAGCTATGAAATATGCATCAGTTAGCCAGTTCTAACAAATTATACAAACAATTTATAACCCTAGCGAACTCTTAAAAGGCCTAAGGTGCTTCTAATGGTAATGTGTCTGCTCAAACTTTGTCCAAATCTTTGCATTATTTTTTCCTCTTGTCAAGAATTATGGTTAGTGTTAGGGCTAACCCTAATCCCCCTCCCACCCCCTTCGCATGGTTTATTCCAATTATTTTATCTCTGTCATAAGGAGCAAGTGGTACTCATCTCTCACATGCCCTCTGAAGACGTCTCTAAGACGTCTTTAAAATCCCTCTTAAATCCTACCTCTTTCCAAACATTCACCTGTAGGCTTCAATCTGTGGTTTTATTCTCCCCTCCCAATTTCTCTATGTATGACTCATACGCTGGGATTGATTAGATCAGAGTCTAGATACCAAAACTCACGTGTTTTATGATAAAGAAAGCATTTAAAATCTTTATTGCAAGAGGTGAAATGCAATTATTTAAATGCAAAATTACAAGTGTGATGACTATTATGCATCTGTGACTGTATCTGTTTCCAGCCGTGACCATGCTCCACGGGGCGCTGCTAAAAGTGCTGCAGATATATTTTGACAATTTCCAGTCAGACTTCAAAGTCCAAAGAATAATCGGAAGTCCGGAAATCTGTGATGTTGACAACAACCACAACATCCTGCAATTCAACATTGCTACTTTCTACAGTCTTCAGTCAACCTGGATCACCACGTATGTGTGCATTTACATTTATACTCTCATTTACATTTACAGTCTCAGTTACATTTACAGCGCCTGTCACTACGTGAACACAGAGACAAACATAATCCATTTATCCATCCATCCATGCTGATGATGGATGTTTTTTCTGCTTTCTATTTCCTTGGTTTTAGTTATGACAGCTTTTCTGTTTCCTGTGACTTGATGTATGGAGAAACAATCTGCGAAACTGGAATTTCCAAAAATATCAGCTCCGCCTTGTCGTATGGAAACAAGATCCAGTGTAACCGCATGTAAGGGAAACAGTGTATTCCTCTATTTAAATGAGCATCTGTCACATTAAATGTTCCTGTTTAGAAATGAAATGCATTGTAAACTACAACTAACTAAACAATTCTGCTCTTTGTCCATAAACTTAATGCTGATCTCTAGTTCAGTGTAAAAGAATCACAACATGAAGAACAAAGATAACAGTAAAAGGATATTGTATCATCATGTGCAGCTTGGGAACAAGATGATTCATTTATGAATTTGTGTTGTTGTAATTTTCAGGATGACGTTCAAAGTACGAGTAAATGAGCTGCCATATGAATGCATGCTGATGTTTCGCCTCAAGGGCTCAAAGCGAGGCAGAAGCTCAGAACTGCTGTGCTGGGCAGTACTCCCTCTGTACAGTAATAGGTAGGTTCGTCACAAAGTTTACACTTCTGTTTGTAACGTATATACAGTTTTGTGTACTTTAACTGGTTCTTAATTGAAAAATTAAATGGTTTTAAAATATCACCAGTTTATGTTTTTGTTTTGTTTTTCCCAGCAAACATTCCAAACAAGTCATATTTGTTCAAGCTTTTTCTTGTCTCACTAACTTGAACTTGAAGAGTCTGAGCTGTAGCTCTTGGTTTTTATGGTATTTCTTTGAGCATCGGACAGTCAGGCCTCAGGGTGAGCTTTCTTTGAATCCTGGGAAGATTAGCAACAGTCTTCCTCTCTTTGGAAATTGCCTCCTAACCTTTCCCAGATTGACAGTTCCCTTTCTAGGATCATTACTGATGTCTTTCCTCCTTGGTATTGTGTTAACACACACCATAATGCTCCAGACCAAAGAATTAGCTTTTATAGATGTAGCCACATTTGCTGATAATCAATTAATCATATTAGTTTGATTAACAGCTCTTGGCTTCTGTTTGCCTTCTTCTTCCTGTGGAAGCAGTAGTTTTAGTTACTTTTTTTTTATTAATACACCTGAGATTGCATTTACCTATTGTAAGGACTGGATGATTTTTTTTTTAATTTAATTTTAACGTCATTATGACCAGATATGTAAATTCTAAGAACGCAGAGAAGGTTTACATTCCTTTTCACATTAGTGTTGAATATATAGGTAACACTAAAGGCCCAGTGTTCACATTCTATCCTTACAGGACTCTTGTAAGAGGAACCATCCTGCTCAGTATGTCCAATCTGGCGGAGCTGCCTTTTCCTCCCTCCCCTGCCCTGTCCGACGGCCACAGACAGCCCGTGAATGTTATACTGCAGGTCAGCATCACTGAGCAACTCTGCCCTCTGTTGATCAAATGACACAAACGCCTACTAAAACATCTTCCTTTTCTCTAGCTTGAGTTTCAAGATCAGTTTGAGTGGAAGTATCACAGACCAATCGCCCTCCCTGAGTCAATCAACTTATCTCAGCCTTGTGATGAACTAGAAAAGAAAATTGTGACTGTTTCTAAGAAGCACAGCCTTTACTTGTGAGTAGAAACTCCTCCTATAAATGACTGTAATTTTTTTTTTTTTTTGTAAATAAGTTGATATTCTATCTCCTTCACCAGTCTCTCCAAAAATGAGAGGGCATTCCTGTGGAGTAAACACTTCTACAGTGTCAAAGGCAGCACTTTCCTTCACTTGCTGCTCGGTGGAGTCCCCCAGTGGCAGCCTGAAGCCCTGACGGAGATCTATACTATTGTAGAAAACTGGCTCATCCATCTGCCTGAAGAGGCTCTTTTCCTGCTTACTGACAGGTAGATTCACCTGTCGACACCATGATATTGTCTATTATCAACAACATTTCAGCCCAGCAAAGAGAAAACGTTTTCTTATTAGGTGACTGATAAAGCTCCCACCCCATCATGGCAATTCAGTTCAGAAACTTCTTACCTTTGTGGTAGTGTGCTATGTACAACGTTGAATATGAAAAATAGCTGTGATGGTATGAAAAAGGCCAAAAAATAATAATAATAAAAGTAATAATGCAGTTATCCTTAAATATTATTTGGATTTCTACTTCATTTCAGACAGTATAGACACAGGATATTTCATGTTAGTGTTTTCTTCTCATTAACCTAATTTTTCTAAGTTTGTATTTCATCTCTCCAACACTTTCCAGAATAAAGTTGGGGACAGCGAAGCATTTATAACTTTGTAATGTTGATTTTCCTTCTGACAACACATATAAGAGATTCTTGGTCAAGCATTTTAGTTTTTTTTTTATTTTTATTTTTTAATATATTTTTATTGCAAAGGTGTTTCACGGGGTTCAACAGCATGAGGTCGTCACTCTCACATTTTTCATCTCAAATTCTCATTTGGTCAAAGATTCTCACACACACACACATACACACACCTGGATAAGATGTCCTGAGAACATTATCTGTTACTTTAAAGTCTCAGTGTATCTTTTAGAATCAATGCTGCCGTCTTAAAAATGTAAATGACTTTTTGACAAGGATGCTAACTCAACTCTGCACCATCACAGAGCCCTGTTTTATGACTTTTTACTGATGTCTGGATGGTCCCTTCCATCTTTGGTCCAGAGAACACTGCACCCTTTCTGCAGTTCTGGACTACTGATTCATCTGAGCAAACTAAATGTTTCTAATGTGTGATAGATCATCCCTAAAAGCCTCCAGTCCAGAGGCTTATAGTCACCACTGGCCAAAGTTAACACAGGGCTTTATTTTTGTATTGTAAGGTTTTAAGTGTTTTTTTTTTTTGTGATTACAGCTCAGTATTTTAGTTCTTGACAAATGTTTCCCAAAGAAATCCCTTGCCAATGTGATTATATGATGATTGATGAGTCTTGATTTATTGCCATCTGAAAGATGACGTCCAGGTTTAGCTTGCATCATTGCCTCTTACAAAATGAAATTGCTTGAATCATTTCATAGATTTGTACCAAATAATCTCCATAATAACCTATTGAAATAATCAGTTTGAAACAACGTTTCCTCTCCTGACAACAGCTAAATATCCTCCTTACCAGCTTTTCCTGGAATGTGTTCCAGAGCTGAAATGGAAAAATAGATTTAGACCTACAAATAAAGTTGCAAAAAAGAACAAAAACATAGAATATCAGTTTATACTGCCTACAAAGAAATAAAAATCAAAGTAAATGTAAGAATCACTGGTTATGACCTACTTGTGTCCACAAAACATCTTCTCCAGTTTCCCTGACGAAATAGTTCGGAAGACTGCAGTTCAGTACTTTAAGCAAATACCAGATGGAGAACTGGAAGTGTTTCTTCCTCAGCTGGTCCAGGTAAGCAAATTAACAATTATTATGCATGACTTTGGTTCAGAGGATAAGTTTAGAATACATTTTGAAAAACCTCATTTGTCGGGTTTTGGAGCAAGTTTGCGTGACATCCCTCAGTTTTCCGTGTGTTTCTGAGTCTTCATCCTTTCTCACAGGCTCTGAAAAACGAATGGAAACTGGATTCACCTCTGATAATGTTACTGTTGGAGAAATCCATAAAGAACCTAAGAATTGCACAGCAACTTTACTGGTGAGTCAGACATTAAACTGGAAGAATTTTGATTTGGGAAACACATGAAGTGTCTGTTTTATTCATAAATTCTGATCCCTGTTTGAAAAAAAAGAATAAATCTCCCTCTTCACTGTTCCACTTTAACCTGAAATATCTTTATTGCCTTTTGAGCTTTTTGAGTTTTGTTGTTGTTTTAAGCTGTGTTTAGTGGGTAACTTCATTTTAGTTGCTGAATTGTTCAATCAGGCCTGTGCAGTCAGATAATCAGAAATAAAAAATAATGTTGCATTAGAATATATTTACAGAGAACTGGAGCTCATCATTTAGGGTTTTGTTGTTTTTTGGGGTATTTTTTTCAGATACGCAGTGATTTTTTTTCAGATTTCTCGGGTCACCGTGTTAATCAAGGTTTTCCTGTACTGACAGGCTCCTGGAAGATGCCCAGCGTGACCCCTACTACCAGAGCTGGCTATGCAAAGTTCAGGCAGCGCTGCGGCACTGTTGTGGTGAAGCCTTAAGGCGGGAGCTGGAGCATGAAGCCCATCTGGTCCAAGTGCTTGTGCAGGTGGCAGAGAAAGTTCGCACTGCTGAAAAGGCTCAACGTAAGGTCTGTAAAAATGCTTTATTTCCTTGCATCCTTGCATCTACAGTAAGTACTCACTAGCTGCACCAGGATATATTTTATTCAAATTCCATTTGTTTCACGGTTTTGCCTGCAGAATGTTTTAAACAAAGAAAAGAGTAAGATTGCCGAGTTCTTCAGAGGTGGGATCACCTGCAGTCTACCACTAGATCCTGCCGTCTGTGTGAAGGCCGCAAACGTGGATGTAATTGCATCACTCAGCACTTCACACTCACATATAATACTGTCCATCATCACTTCTCATCTCTTATCAGCTCAGTCCTACTGTGCTTTCAGGCCTGTAAGTTCTACAACTCCAACGCTGCCCCCCTGGAGATCTCATTCATTTGCAATGACCCTCTGGCAAAGGACATCAGTGTTATCTGCAAGGTGGGAAATCATTTGGAGCATTATTGGTCTTTTGTGTGTTTCTGCTTTTTACCTTAAAGGATAAATCAAACCAGAACAGTTAGAGAATGGCACATGTATGTGACATGTACAGTGCATGAGTTGAATGTGTTGTTCAGACAGGAGATGAACTCAGTCAGGACATGCTGATACTTCAAATCGTCCATGTGATGGATTTGGTGTGGCGCCAGGAGGGGCTGGACCTGCATATGATCACCTACAAGTGTCTGTCTACAGGAAAAGCTCAGGGTAGCGGTGCATTCATAAGTCAGATTTTTCTTTCTTCAGTTATTAATTTAGAAATGTACTAACATAATTTGTGCTTGTCAGGACTGGTGGAAGTGGTGCCTGATGCAGTGACTCTGGGAAAGATTCATCAGGAGTGGGGCCTGAGTGGACCCCTTCGAGAGGACACACTGGAGAAATGGTTCCACATGTGGAACAATACTAAGGACGGCTATGAGAAGGTCAAATCCAAAGTCTACGTGGTGTTGTTGCGTATTTTTGCTGCATTGTATAACACCCTCTTCTGCGTATGCGCAGGCTGTGGATACCTTCATCCACTCATGTGCAGGATGGTGTGTGGCCACGTTCATCCTGGGGATCTGTGACCGCCACAATGACAACATCATGTTGAAACGCAGCGGACACATGTTCCATATCGACTTTGGCAAAATCATGGGCAACGCACAGAAATTTGGAAGTTTTAAAAGGCAAATATTTTTTTGTTTTGTTTTTTGTCTTCATTGAGAAAGCCCTAAGAGTGAAGTACATGGCAATATTATAAATCAACAAGAACCTTCTCCTGTTCAACAACAGGGATCGATCACCCTTCGTCTTTACATCAGAGATGGAGCACTTCATCACAGGCGGCGGGAAGAAGGCTCAGCGCTTTCATTGCTTTGTGGAGCTGTGCTGCAAAGCTTACAACATAATCAGGCAGCGCTCTGCACTGATACTCAGCCTGCTAGAGCTGGTAAGACTTCCTAAAAAAAAAAAAAAAAAAAACTCCGTGATGATCGAGCCATCTCTAAGAACAGGAAATGATGTCATGTTGTGAATTTGCAGATGCTTCGTGCAGGAATGCCAGAGCTGAAGGACTCCACTGATCTGCAGTACGTCCAGAACAACCTCAGACCTCATGACACAGATGTGGAAGCTACCGTCTACTTTACAAAGTAATCTAATTTGCCACACGCAAGTTTAAGCGGTCTATCCCTGGCAAAGAGCTGGTATTTCATTTCTGGTATTTGATATGCCTCTGATGCAGGAAAATCAAGGAGAGCTTGGACTGCGCTGCATCCAAGATTAACTTCCTCGCACATACCATGGCTCAAGGGAAAAAACAAGGCAACACTGCGCTGAACAACGTCCCTACTCCCAGCAGGGAGGCCAACATCCAAGGCGCTGTCATTAAGCGCTACTTTGTCAAGGGAAAAGATGTGGTGAGGACATGTCATCCCAGGGTTATTTAGAAAACGCTGGCCTCATTGCACAACTTTGTGATGAATGATGCACTGCAGCGCTGCCAGATATTTGTATATTTTTGTACCTCTCCTCTCTGTCCATCTCTGCTCATCCTCACTGTCCTGTCTCCCTCCTCATTTCTTCCTTTACCCAGCAGGCTATCGGCAGGAGGGTCCCGCCTATAATTGAGCCGGGTCTTGCTCAAGGTTTCTCCCCAAGAGGGAGTTTTTTTCTTGCCACTGTTAGGTTTTGCCATGTCCTCGGGGATCATGCTCTTGAGAAAATTGTGTCAAATCAGCTAAACGATTATGTTTGTTGAAACTATATAAATAATGAGCTTCAGTCAGGTTTTAGACCTCATCATAGTAGAGAAACCACTTTGGTCAAAGTCACCAATGACCTTCTCATGGCTTCTGACAGTGGATTTATCTCTGTCTTGTCCTCTTGGATCTCAGCTCAGCATTTGACACCATTGACCACAAGATTCTTATTAATAGATTAGAGCAGGTTGTTGCCTGGCTTTTGGCTAGCTCTCCTGTATTTGAGCCGGGTTCTGCTCAAGATTTCTCCACAAGAGGAAGTTTTTTTCTTGCTACTGTTAGCCTTTGCCATGTGCTCAGGAGTCATGCTGTAGGTTTCTCAGAAGCACCTAGAGACAACGTTTTTTATAAATAGATGCTATATAAATAAAACTGAATTGAAATGAGCTTTGTGTTAGATCGTGATAGCCTTGGGAAGGTCATACAACACCCTGAGCTGACGGCAGGTTCACAGCAGAATAATGCCAAGCACTCAGCTGTCACTTACGTCTTCCTGTGTTAGGAAACTCTTGTCCTCTCTCTGTAGAGTCAAGTGGGACGATAGTTCTGTTTGTTGGTACTTCACTGCCTTTTGATCAGAAAATGTTTCATCATACACAGCAAAATGTTCTGTTTTTGCCCAGATTTAAAATTTTAGATCTGGAAATATGAGATTGTTTATCTTGTTGTAAATATAATACACCTATTGAGTCCATATGTACTCTTGAATTTATCATGAATATACTTTATGCCTTCATGTTAAATGTTCAACTTTTTCTTTCACTATGGAAATATCTTTGCAAGTAATTGCATTAACAAACTCCACAAGTAATATTCTAATTTTCAGTGTTTTTCACTTGTCAAGTCTAACACAAAACAATTTGATATGAATTCAGAATTGTTTTTACTATTTCAAACCCTTGAACACCCACCAGATTGAAATTTTATTTTTTTTATTTTTTTATTTTTTGTGAAGTGAAAACATCCTGCTGCATAGACATTTTATGTCACTAGAACTGAGTAATTTTCATCTGTAATTTCATATTTATTTGTTGTATTTTAGTGGGGGTTTGAGTGTGTGTGTGTGTGTTTTGTTTTTTTAGTAATTTGCACAAAGAACCTTCAATAAGAGGCTAAAACATTAACAGTTACAAAATTAAGTTGCTTGTGTGCTTCAGTATGAGGCCTTAATTATAAACCATTTCTCCTCCTTCATTCCCCCTGCAGCATAATATAATGCTGTTTGTTTTGTGTGAATTGCAGACCTATGAACTGGAAATAACCATTGATGACGGTTCTCTGACCCGAGGGAAGACCTTTGGAGACTTTGAACTGATACACAAAAAGCTGCAGACATACTTTATTGAATCTAAAGTGCCTCAGTGAGTGGAGACAAAAATCTGACACTACATTTTGTGGCATTGCTTGTTTGTTTGTTTTTTAACTGATGCAATGACATGATGCACGTCTCCCTCATAGGTTTCCCAGCTGGTATCAGATGTCGTTCACCCCACACAGGAAAATGACTCTGCTGAATAAATACCTTGAAGAGCTCTTTGAGGGACCATTCAAGGGAGTAAGTTTTTGTTTTTGTTTTTTCTTGTTTTGTTTTTCTTTGTTGTTCCCTTCTCTTTGTAACTGAAATGCCTCCTGTGTCACCTGCAGGATGAATACGTGTGCAGCTTGTTTCTGGACGGCCCCAACAAAGTGTATGAAAGTCTGAGCGCCCATCCTCAGATCCAGCTGTACATTTCTTACTCTGGCAACAAGCTCTCTGTGTTGGTAAAGCACGTGAAGCACATCGTGAGTTTCTGTCATTCTTATTATTGTTTTTTTTTTTTTTAAAAAAAAGGTATATTTTGGCTCTAATTAGCAGCAGCTGGACGCGAAGAAAGGAGAGGGGGAAGACATGCAGCAAAGGGTCACAGGCTAGGAGTTGAACCTGTGACCACTGCAGGACGACTTGTAGCCTCTCGCTCCAACCACTGCACCACCCAGCAGCCCTCTTATTATTGTTTAACAAAAGTTAACAAAAATGAGGATTCAACAAGTGATTAGAGAGTTCAACAGAACCACTCTCTACCACTCTTTTAACAGTTTAACTGATTTGTAACTGTTACAATACAATCAAAGAGTGTCAATGCAAAAAAACAGAAATATTCATATAGTATTATTTGGTTCAATTCTCTCAAGCCAGCTGTCCCTTTTCTCCATTTTCAACAGAGGCAGGCAAACGGCTCGAATCCTGACGCCTATGTGGTCACATATCTGAAACTTGAGAGTGAGCAGACCCCCAAGAAGAAGACAAAGGTGGTCCGCAACAAAGACAACCCAACCTTCAACGAGCTGGTAATTTCCAGTATTCTCTGCCCATGATTGAACACAGCCACAGCCTGTTCCATGAGATTTTTTTTTTTTTTTTTGGGGGGGGGGTGTTAAGGCATTAATCATATGTATCAACATGTGTCATCACATAAAGGGTAAGAGCTTCTCAATATATCTTTTTCATTTACTCACTGAAGCTGCTTCTGTGAAGTCTAACTCAAAAAACGTTCAAACACGGGCAAAGCAAACGATCCATTGTTGGCTGAAACAGTGATGACTTAATGCCCCCTGGTAGCAAAGGTGCTGCTTTTACTGTGGAGGATTCCACCAGTGCCACCATCAGCACTGAAATACTCAGTTAAGAAGCCTCAAAAATAAAAGACTATTCAGTCTGACCCACACAATTAGGTCTCTTCACATAACTGGCATTGCCTTGACTTCTATCAGAGGAGAATGCACCAGATAAAAAAGAGGAATGTAGAGCAAGACAATCTTTGAAAATATTTGATACCACATTTAAGGTGTGAAAAGTGACTCTTATTCCTCTGAATAACTTAATAAAAATATGAGCATAATTCAATTCAATTCAAATTAATTCAATTCAATTATTTATTCCAAACCCAGGGGGATCCATATCACAAATAACATCACACAATAGTAAAAGTTAGGGGAAAAAAATAAATAATAATATAATATAATATAATAATGAAATGAAATGAAAGTAATCAGTTTATCAACAAAGAAGCCATTACATACTTTAATAAGTTTTAGTTAATGAATTAATGTGCTGTGTTATAATCAAATATATGCTGTACATTGGATACAAAAATAATTCTATAACACTGGAAGCTTCACTTTTCTTCTTTTTTCACTTCAGAAGAAGTTTTCTGGCTGCAGTTAGATAAATCCTCCCAGACCTTGGTGTGTTTTCTGATAGTGATGTGGTTATCCTCACTCTGAGAGGCTGGCATGATATCTGAGCCTACGATAAGCACTGTCCTGCCCCTTTGACAGGCTCCTTCTACCTTCAGTGTGAAGCCCTTGCAGAACAGAATGTGTCAAACCAAATCATGTTTTACAAGTTTCACAGTTTTGACTGAAATGCCACATACGATCCAGAAGGCTGATCAGAAACATGCTAGATTAACATCTGAGAGCTGTTTGCCTCCTCTTCACAGCTGGTGTACGACTCTGTTCCTCTGCTGTACGGGACTGTGTTGGAGGTGGCAGTGAAGAGCAAGAAGACTTTATTGGCCGAGACTGAGATTACACTCTCTGAGGAACTGCTGGACAAGGAGAAGTGGTTTCCCCTCAAGAGTTATGTATCTAAATCTGAATTTTTTGTATAAAGACACCAAAGAAAAAACAATAATAACTGCAGTGTAGGCTGGATATTCTACACCAGCAGGGGGAGCCACCACACTGAGTAAGCACAATTTAAATGGGATTTTTTTTGTTTTTGTTTTTGTTTGTTTGTTTTGTTTTAACTGTGAGGTGAGGCTAAAGTCCCCAAAAGAAACAATGCAATGTACCCTGAACAATGTTTATTTTTGACAAAGAAATTAACCTCACAGTGCAGTGTTTACATGGAGTTACAAAGCTGAGTTAGAGACACAGCAAACTGTTTACTATGTGAAGGATAATTCAGCTTTTCATTATTATAATGTTTATGAGATTGATGCTACGATGTTGATATCTGAAGTAGAGAAACTTTTCATCATACCTGCACTTTTATTTTTCACCTTTAACTTTGAAATTCTTCGTGTGAGTCAAAACAATGTGTAAATCTATGTGTGGTGTGGACTGTTGATGTGACAGATTAAAGAGGAGGTAATTTTTGAGGGCGTGTTTGTCTGTGGGCCTTTCAGACAGTGTCAGCTGGAAGTCCTTGACCAGTAGAACTGCGAAATGAGGGGGAGGCAGGAGAGTGAGGGGAGTGTGTGAGCAGATTGACAACTCAGCCTCCCTGACCTGAGGGGCTCACTTAATAGTCTCCCCCTCACTCCGTGCGTTGTCTTATCCATCAGTGGCATTCGAACACAGTTGCATGCATGCACAAACACGCCAAGGCAGACAGTCGTATGGCAAGACAGAAGAACACACCTACACACAAGCACGCTGACTCTCTCTGGACTGATGCAGGTCTTCATGTTATCTTAATGCCATACCCGTCCTGACAAGCCTGCTGACCCGCTCTTTCCTTTTCCTCCTTCTAAGCACTTGGTGTTAGGAATAAATGAGGATAGAAATAGACTACCCTGTACTGGATTAGGTTTAATATTATATACTTCTTTGGAGGCTATTCATATCATTCCCTGATGGGTCTCTCATAGGGAAATAGGACTGAAAGAAAATGCAGCCTGCTCCTATTTTATAACTGCTTTCACAGAATATAAATCTTACCTTGGTATTTCAAACCAGTTTCCTTCTCACAGTCATGTGCAACAGCTGATACCAATGTTTTTTTTGTTATTGTTTGTGTGTTTGTGTAAAAGAATGTAATGAATGTTATCTGATCACAATAAGTCTTTGTATCAGAAAACAGAACTTAAGATCAACAAGAATATATAACTTGTTTTTAGGTTGTTTGTTTGTTTCTTTTGCCATTCCATGATTTGTTTTACAAAAATAAAGCCAAAAAACAAAAAAGGAAAAGAAAACTTTGTGTGCAATACTAAGTACTCTGCGTCAATAAGAACTAAGATGGAGAAGGGAATGTGCTCCACAGATGAGCTTTACCAGCAACCTGCTGCTGACTGCCACAAAAGCACTTAAAAAAAAAAAAAAAACTTGTTAGGTGAATGTAATTAAATTATCAAAAATAATTTAGGTAACATGTTACAATAAGATTTGCAATATGTTGCTTAATTGTCACTTAATAATTGGGACACTAATGAGGAACTCACCACTGCTTAACCATCAGTTAATCATGAGGTTTTGAAGTGGGTTTCAATAAAGTTAATGGTCAGGTAATCAAAACGAAAAGAAGACCTAATCAGGTATTACTGAACAGCAGAGCATGTAATACCAGAGCTCTCCACTTGGGTGTAGAGTGCAGAGCCAGTGTCAGAAATACGTCTGTATAACTGAAACGAGACAGAAAAAGTTCAATCTTTTGTTTTTAGAGCAGACACATTCAGATAAAACAACAGCAGCATCATTTGGTGATGTTGTAAACCAATGTTGTCAGGATAGGAGTTTGTTTTTTACGTACTTTGCAACATTTGGCGACTTGTTGCCTCAGGCTGCCGCCCAAGTTCAACACAACCAACACCACACAGCTAGCGGCTGACGAAACAAACCTGACAGTCATATACAGTGAACTGTTGCACTGACCTACGCTAGTGGCTTTAGTGGTCAAGTGGATATTTTAGCTCACGAACACATCACATCTTTTTTTTTTTTTTTGCTTTTTATTTTGATCAGTGAAAATAAATCTATAGAAACTCAAGCAGAAATCTTGATAGAAACCTATCAGCATTTGTTCTTCACTTTGAAAGACTGAATTCTGATTACCAAAATAGACTAGCCACCCATTACAATTATGCTGTTGTTATTCTGGTAAATTTTAAGTTATTGCATGTTATGCTAAAACTACATCATCTAAACGGTTCTACTTCAAAATGTGATTTTATTCAATAGAAGCTACATCTTCAACTTAGAATAATGTAACAGACAGCCAGTTTGCTTTTTTTTTTTGAGTGCCTTCCCTCAGACGACTGATTTGCTGAGATTTAAAAGACTGCAATGATATAATGCCACCCTGTAACACTTAATGTTGCAGTGGTAAATAAATAAATACAGTAAACTCCATTTTCTTCAGCCCAAATCTGAATTTGATTCCACCTTTGGCGCTTTACACATCATAAATCATACTGAAGTAGAAAACTTCACTACTTCTGTGTGGCACACATTCACACAAAGAGAGGTGGGGAGTCGCCATCTTTGCTGTATCAACAATCAACAACATTGTTACCACTGAATAACTACATGATTTGTAAACTACTGGTATCAGTCCCCTAAATTGGCCAATTTTCAGGTCATGGATGGCGGAAAAATGGCAAAAATTGCTTTGCACAACTTTTGTATATACTATATTTCCCATCTCAGATTTCTTACCTGTGTGTAATGACACTGTTTGAGCTGTATGAATACCAAGTGCAGTGCTCAAAACCTACAATTCCTACTCCTGAAGTATCAGATGTTGCTTTAAAACAAGTTATGAAGTTTGGAATAATCAGAATGATTGTATCTGTTGTTTAGATACAAAATCTATGAGCTTAAAGTATAGCAGTGGGAAATGGGACAGTATGGGGGATGATTACATCAGATAGTGGCAGCCCCATTTGCTCCAAATATCTTCCCATACACCTTCAGTATACCCACTGTCAAGCACAGCGGTGGAAGTGTGATGAGATGTAAGGCCATCCATCAGGCAGCTGAAGCTGGTTTAAAAGTGGATTTTTCAACATGTAATTCAACACGCATCTGCAGTCTACATCAAAATAACTGAAAATGAAATAGTCTATGTTTTGTAATGACCATGTCAGTCCGGAGAAGTCTGGGCCTCAACCAAATTGAAATGATGTGGTGGGACCATAAGAGAGCTGTGCAAAAGGAAATGTCCAAAAACTTCAGTGAACTGAAGCAATGTTGTATAGACGTGAGAGACTGAACTGGACTATTACGACTAGTGAAGATTATTCGTGTTCAATACATCAATGTGACTACATGAACTATAAAACAACAGCATGGAGATAAAAAAAACAGTATATGTAGTTGTTTGTCTGAGGTAGAGTTTCCCTAAAGCCCCACTATGATATGAGGGGAAACTAACTTTTCCACATGACTGTATATGAGTTGTTCCATCCATTATTTTGAAGGAGCAGATTAATAAAGTCTGACTGTGGTGTGGGTTCTTGAATTACCAACTTTGCTTCAACAGTTGCATCAATGACTGAATCAGTCATGACTACTGTGACCTCATTAACTATTTTTTCATTACTTGAGAGATGAAAACACACACAGTGAAGGCAATAGAAAATGAGGCTCACTTGTTTGTTTGTTTTGTTTGATTTTCTTTTTTTTTTGTACAATAGAACTGGTATTATCCGAGGAAATGTTGCTGTATTATTTATTTTGTTGGTGGTGGTGGCGGGGGATCAGCCATGCTTCTCTATCTGCCAGCGACATGTTGATGCGTGTCTGTATGTGACAGAGTCTGATACGAGGAGCCTTTTTTTTTTTTTTTTTTAGGAATACCAGACAAAGACAAAGAGTGACGCTGGATCCAGGCTGCATCCATCTCGGGATCGCAGAGGCACCCAGCGGTAGCCTGGAGGTGGAGAAGAAAGTCGGGCGTGAAAAGAAATAAGAGCATGTACAGCTGCTGAATACATGAGCATCATATAGATATAATGGATCATTTCCATAAAAACTCATCCACAGAGCAGAGAGTAACCTTCAGGAGTGCTGACGAAGTGAATGCAGAGGAAATACAATGATGACCCACTGTGTCATCTGATCTAATCTGACATCCCCACCTTGAGTTTCCCTTTCTGGCTGGGGGCTCACCTTTCTTCAGGCTGCTGAAGGGCAGCGTGTACTGGCCCACAAACTCGCTGCTGAGAAGACCCGTCTGATCTCGGGCACAGAAGCGGACAAGGCAGAGTTCAGGAACGCTGATGCTGAAGTTCATGTCATAATCCCAGTGAGGAGTTAAAGCTGGAAGGACAATCAAAACTAATCAGGGCTCATTATTATGGTTGCTGGGTGCCTTTAACCTCTATTTAACCAGAAAGACTTTAATTAAGAATAAACTTTTTTTAAGCATACCCTGGCCAGGATTACTTACCTGTGCATCATTCACTCCTCTCTTTTTTCTCTCTGAATCTCATAAAATTTTCTATTTCCTTCTCTTTTTTGACAATCTAAAACCAAATTAGGAAACCAGGATATGAAAGAAATCAAAATCATCTTGTTTTTTCTCTTAAGCTGAACTCCCAGTATTTCATTACACAAACAAAACACTTGCGCCACTTGTTTTCTTTTTTCTTCTTCTTCTTTTTTTACCACTGATTTATTAACAGCTGTGACCTTGTGAATGGTGCATGTGGACCATGATAGCAAAACATGTTGGAAACTTGTAGTGCAAAGAAAAATGACCACAAACTTTCAGTGATGTATCAGCTCCCTCTTACTCACAGAAATGAAACTTTGCAGGTGAGGTTTGGAGACAGAAATGAAGTTCAGGTTTTGGCCTTCAGCAGTGTGCTGCCAAAGCCAAATCAGGTTTTTCCTGATTTTCCTCTCCAACCAAAAGTTTAGAGATGGAAAGTTGTGATGTTGTTTTCTAGCATTTGGATGATGTCACAACAGTGAAGGCAAAATTTTTTACTTGTAATTCCAGGAAAATTGAAACTGAAGCACTTTCAGCCAAGTCAACACAATCTAGAAGTTAATTCCAACACAGTGCGCTAAAAAAGTCGAGCCAAACCAGATTAAGTAGAGCTGACCATGTCATTGAGCCTTGTTATGTCCTAACAAACTGATTACACATTTTGTTTCTGGGCACTTACAATTATTTTTGACAGTATTGGTGTTTTTTCTGCAGGAGTCTGATGGAATCCCATGAATCTCTACTCTGACAAATGGGTCCAGAGCTTTACCACTGCAGGGGACAGGTAGGTTGGATCCACTAATCACCTGTTGAGCGAGACAGAGAGAGAGAGAAATGCAGGAGAAGAGTTGTTTCTTGGTTTTGTTTTGTTTTCATTGTTTTTTTGTTTTTTGCAACAGATGAATAGTGATAGTAATAGATAATTAAGACAAAAATCCACAGCTATAGAGGAAGGGAAGAGAGAGGACTGTAATTACACTATAGTCTGGAGAAAAGTAGACTCATCAGCAGTCCTCTCACACTGAACCTCCTCATTCACTGGCCCTGATCAAAGACAAACCTGCATGTACTTATCACTACATGCACGGC
>JBAMYA010000021.1:4745449-4763422 GCA_037176975.1 Arrhamphus sclerolepis | reverse complement strand
ATAATAAGTTTTTTATCATTGAGTAATATAGTTTAGTAATTTAGTCATATAATATGTTGTGGTTTGAATAAAGTGATTAATTTAATTAAAAGTAAGCATATTTTCAAACACACATTACTTCAAGCATAATGATGAAAACCTCAAATGCAGTTTTGACAGCAGCTCTTTGACCAAACTTCATGCACAATTCTGGTCTCTGAACTAATTATTAAATTATGATATATTTTCTCTTCTGTCTGTGTGAAAGAGGCAATCAAGATATGTTGAACTCCTTATTACTCATACTATTTTTCTTCATTTTTCCAGCATTTCATCATACCAGACGCTGCCTAGAAATATGCCCAGCCATCGGGTGCCCTACGTGCCTCATTATGGAGATGGCTATCGCAGCATGCCAAGGAGTAGCATGGCACAGCGAGACAGCATTTGCAGCATGTCGCCATCGTTGTACGACCAGGCTTTGGGTCCTTCAGTGGCTGAGAAGCGCCGCTCCATGCGAGACGACACTATGTGGCAGCTGTATGAGTGGCAGCAAAGACAGGCCTACAGCAGGCAGTCAGGGCTCTATAGCAGCATGGCCAGTCCCAAAACCATGATCAACTTATCAGAGCATGCTGCACCGAGCCACTCCATACCCCCTTCACCTTCCCATGGCTCCCTGTCCATGTATGGCGGCTACTCTCCAATGCGCTCATACAACACGTCAAATGCTCGTTCAGAAGTTTCCTCTCCCATCTACAGAAGAGACATGAGCATTGATAGGCGGCAACGGCCACCAGTCAACAAGGTCAGTTCATGTATTCGTGAGCAAAGAGCTAAATGTGCAAAATGTTTTGTCAGTGTTTGCCTAAACCACGTGACTGTCTGTGATTATTCAAGGCAGTCTATAGTAAGATATGACAGTCATTCTTAATATTGACTCATCAACTGTCCTGCAGTATGTTTACCCACCAGATAGGCGGTCCGTTCCTGCAGGGATCCCAATACAGACCATTACTGCTCAGTCACTGCAAGGCAAAACTGTAAGTCTTCATCTGAATTATCCCCTTTTTGTGTCCATCAGCTAGATCTACTTCCTGCACTCTTCAGTCTTGGTTTAACCAATCATCTTTAAAAAGAAATGCTGTTTTCATAGGACTGCCTATCATCCCTTTCTTATTCTCCTTCTTTCTCCTTCATTTGCTTCCAAAAAGTGGGACTTTTAGCGACAGATTTATGCAAAACTCAGTTGTGTCCTCCAAGTGGTAGGACTTAGAAAATGTTCACTTCAGGACCTCCTTAGACCTAAGCCCAGTCACTCAAAGCTGTCTAGGCCAGATCGGGAATTTGTGTCACGGCAGCACGCCATGCTAGAGCTGGTAAAGCGTGCCTTGGATTCTGGGGGAAAAAATGCTAACTTCACTGTCAGAAGCATGTAAACAATTTACATGCTCCTGACAGTGACATTTGACAATGACGATGACGACATTAACCCATCAACTTTGGTCCTGAAGTGCGTAAAAGCCCAACACCAGGATATGCTCACCTATTTGGGTCGTGATGCCTCTAAAACTCCTATCCTGGTGTGCTTTCTCCTTTTCTCTCCCACACGCCCTTGCGTTGTGTCCCTGTTTTACTGTGACTGTATGTCCCCTCCCTCCCTCCTTCCCTGCAGCCTGAGGAACTGACTTTGCTGCTGATAAAGCTGCGGCGGCAGCAAGCAGAACTAAACAGTATCCGGGAGCACACTGTAGCACAGCTTATGCAACTAAACATGGATGGCGACAACCCAAAGGTCAGGCCCTCAGAGACGTCTCTGCAGGCGTGTTTGTTAGCATGGGGTGTATGTGCCATCTTTACCCACATCCATCATCCATCTCAGTCCAGAGGATTTGGTCTTCATGCATAACTGATTTAAGGAGAAACACAGTCCTGGCTTTGAAGTGTTTCTTCTTTGGATTTTGGGACCAGGTAGTTTGTTATCAACTTTACCCAAAACACAAATGGCAAAATCTAATATATCTTTCTTCTTCTGACTTGATTTGCCTTATTATGTTAACACAATTTGGCCATTTTATCAGGGCTGACAGTTTAAGTATTTTATTAATTATTTCCAGAGTCCAAGCAGATTTTAGCCGGAAATTAAAGTTAAAGCCATTGGCAAGCTTATAGGTGATTGAATAAGGAAGGGTTATTGCCAATGGAGTACATATATGTTAATTTAGGATTTAATTTAGGATTTTGTCACTTCTGGTCTCTTCTGAGACACCAAACTACAGATTTGACCCGTACTTAAAGGTCAAATGGAACTGAGGTGAAGTTTTTTTCAGATTTATACTCATGTTTTGAAGCTTTTAATCTATTCCAATGCAGTTCCTTGGAAATCTTCATGTACCAAGATAGCCAAAGTTGCTGTATGTTTAATTATGCTTCCACTGCGATGTGAGATAGTTTGAGAATGACTTTAATCACGACTTGCCATCTTATTTGTGTTTTGACTGCACTCCATTGAGACTGTATGAGGCCATTTTGTCATAGTGGAGCTGTACTCCTTCACATGCAGTTGTAGATTCATTCAGTTACCTTCTTTAGTACAGCTAGTAACTGACCTGTTTCCATTTCTCTCTGGTTATATTTGGGTACATGACATGCTTGGGTAATTTTCAAGTAAGAGAGACACAGAGAGAGTGTGCATCAGTGAAAGCGCAGGACATCATCTTTCTTTTATCTCACTATCCTTTTGCCTTCTCTTTCCTCTTCTTTGCTGCTGACTGTAGAATGACATTCTCTCTCATCACCTCCAAAGGAACCTCATGTATTTGGACAATCAGGTGGGGTAATGCATGAATGCATGCCCCCTTTTTACCCTGCTTTGACCCTGTTTATCATTACTCCCCTTACTTTTAAATTGCCAAATTATTGCATATGTAATGTTTAATGTGGTGACAAGGTTCATAACATGGACCCTTGTTAAATAACACAAGATTTATAATCCAGAACAGTTTGCAACAGGTCTGCATAAAAGTGGGAAAAAAAGGATCTTGTGATTATTACAGCAAAACTAGATTTTTGTAAACACTGCAAAATAATTGTCATTCGCTCACATTTATCTTCTGTAGCCTCAGTACAGTACAGTAAGAAAATAGTGCTTCCTCTGTTTGCATCATTATAATAAAAGACGTAAGCCTCTTAGAGCTTTGCACTACACTGTTCATGATCCTGTTTCTACGTGTCTCTGCCTCTTGGAGCTGTATCCGTTCAAGTCCTCTCTGGATGCACATGTTTGTGTCTGAGTCTGTGTCATTAGAGAGAGTGTGTGAGGTGTATTCACACTGTGGCTGTTGTCTCAGAACTGAAGCACTGCTATAAACTTTCTGACACTTACTGTATTGCTCCTCTCCACACTGGACTAGATGAAGGAAAATGACCCTTTAATCGTCATGACTCACGCTTTGATTGAGAACTCTGCCCCAAGGCCTCAACTTTACCACCAAGTAAGGCCAGCCAAAGGCTTTGCTCCGTCTCATCCTCACAAGTCGCTGTTGTTCTTTTTGGTCTGTTCTGCAATGCTCCTCCTTAGATGTCCAAGTCCTCACGGCATCTTGAGACCGGTATCGTTTGTTATGCCAGCACTTCCCCATCCATTGCTTTTAACTGTTCTCTTTTTATTATGAGAAGTCATGTTCTCATGGACATGACTTTTAAGAGTTTCTTTAATGTATGTAAACCTTGCTGTTCAGTTAAATCATTCTCATGTGTATGTTGGGGCTGGAGACAGTCATCTTGAAGTTGCCAAGTTTATAAATCAGTCAGTGAGCAGTGGGGTTTAGATAAAGGCTTGAACAGTAGTACCACCCATATCATTGCAGTGGTGAAGCACGTAGACCTTATTTATTATGTTTTTTCATGTGCGATTTTTCATAAATTTGTGTAAAATGCCTCTCCTTTAATTAGCTGAACCACCTGAACTAAGCAGGGAGACTGATTAGTTTGACCCAATTCTTGCCAGAGCTAGTATTTGGGTGCAACAATATATTTTTCATGTTAAGTGTTCTGATTTCTTTAACTCCACTGTGATAAATAGACAAAGTATCTATGTCAACTCTGTGCCCCAATTACATTTTGAGCCTTCTTCTCTTATGCACATCATCTGCAAGTTAGTCACTTTTTAGATGAAATTTTAAGACTTCATTTGCAGTTATTGAATACTGGTAACTATATTCCCAATAAGCATAAAGAATAAATGTTCTCTTCTTCCTAACCTGCGTTCCCTCCTTCCCCCTCACCTCCTCTTAAAAAGCATAAAGAGGTTGGTTTGTGTGTGATGATGACTGTGACATCACTTGGCCACCCCTGTGCAAAGGTGTTAGAAGTTCTGCCGAAGACTGCCCTCTCCCACGTTCTCCCTTTCATCCATTCATTGACATACCGGCTCCACAGCAGCTGCACTCCCACCTGTTCATCTGCCAGAAGTCTGTCTCCCTTTCCCTGCTCCCCGTGTCACATGTGGTCCACACCAAAGTGAAGCTCGTCAAGCTATGGAAGAGCCTGCATGTTCTGTGTTGAATGCCATGTGGTTCTTGCTGCTTTAATTGTACCATGTGGTTCAAGTGAGCAAAGGGGTCGAAGAAAAGTGTGTGAAAGAATGCAGGGGTGACAGTTGGGTTGGGAGTCTCAGAGTATTTGGGCAGTGATTTATTTTGTGTTATTTTGGTTACAGCAGATTTTAAAATCAAATTTTATCTGTGAAGTTAATGTGCCTCTTAACTTTAATTACTTTTTGTTGCTCTCAGCACTTTGTTTAACCAAAACAGCCAAGGGTTTTGTTGTTGTTTTGTATTTTTTTAATAGCGCCACATAGATATATTGTCTAATATTTGATGTCTTCTCATATTCTTGCTGAAGACCACACAGAACAAAAACGAAAGAAAGAAAGAGGCTGCAATTTAGGTCTGACAGATTATCAGAAGGTGATGCAAAGATTTCCTGCTTGTAAAACTTGCAAAATTGACAAAACGCAAATAAAAAGTTGGAATTTCTCTCTTGGTCATTCAGCTTTTCATATGCATCCTGAACATCAACACAGACATATGTCGCTGTCCAAATAACTGTATTTTATTAGATTTAGAGAGTTGATGAATGGGTGTGTGAGATGCATATTTTCAGGAAACATGGGATCCAATGTAGGTGACATAGTAGCTGTTGTTTAAGTGGTATTAATACAAGTGGAAATAATGGAAATAAGTGAGTTTCTCTGAGTTTTGGAACCACATACAAAGTACATATATAGAAATAGATGCAGCACGTTTGAATACTGAATCACCATTGTGCAGCTTAGAGACAATAAACTCTATTTTGTAATTGTGCATTGAGCATTACCACTTTATGACAGAAGGATGTTCTTTAAAAAATCTTTCAATAAAATTCTAGGGTATGAAGCAAAACACACACACACACGCATATAGGTCATGTAGAAATAGCTGTTGGAGCATGTGCTGGAGAAAACACAGTTGGTCTGCAGCTTATGCGCTGACTCTAGAGTTTAGTAATCAGGATTGCTTTACATGCCTTCCTCTTGTGTTTCCAATAAAACCAATATGTTGTGCTGATGGAGACAAACGACTGTGAGTGAGGAAGCGTGAGACACAAGAGCCATCAGCAGTGTAACTGTGTTTAGGTTGGCTGATTTTTCACTGCAGGTTTGGTCATGTAGATTTTCTGATTTAGTGAAATGTGAGTTCCTGTCAAGGATAGGTCCCAGAGCCTCGTACTAGCACTGCATTAGATATCCAGATTCTCATGTGTATGTGCAGGTTTGGTGTGCCTGTCTCATGCTGTCTGTCTTCGCAGCTCGGCTCAGAAGACTACAGGGAACAAGCCTATAACTTTATGCCAGAAGAAGTGGATACTGATGTAAGTTCAATGTAGCACAGTACTTGCATGCGACAGCATCCCATTCAGCTCAACAAAGTGGTTGGTGACTTTTTATTGTTTTGTCTTCAGACTAAACTCAGCAGATTGTGTGAGCAGGATAAAGCGGTGAAGACGCAAGAGGACAAACTTCAGCAGCTGTACAGAGAGAAGGTGGGGAGGGAAAACTGCTCTCGTCATCATACTCTCACAAAAAACATTGTTAAAAGTGCTTACAAAGAGGTGACAGCATTCAGGGAAAAAAACTTAAAAGGATACACAGTTTATAGTTTGTTTAAATTGTAAATATACCAAGTTTAGTATATTTAGAAGAACAACACTGAGAAAGACGGACTGTCATCTGCTTGAGCGACTTATCTGGGTTGCATTGCCACGTTATGTGTAGCATATGTGTCTGCTGTCAACAGTGTTTTGTTGTGCTCGTCGCTGTGCAATGCCGCACGCAGAAAACCAGTTAGAAGTAAACAGCAAGAACACTCCCTGTTTTTAGGGTTTTTTTATAATCACATCTGTAACAATTTGTCACTTCACTGGCAAAAAGTGTAAATAGTTGTGGTCACTAATGAATGAAAGAGACCTCAAACTGAACTCAAACTAATCAGCTTTTGCCATTATTGACACTTTGATTTCCACACAGTCACCTTGATAATCACAAACATTGATTTTGTTCCAGCTGTAAGTTGGAAATCCGTTGAGATTTGCACACTACCCAGGCTAAATATTATTAGCGTGACTCCGATTTTGCACATACAAACACTGTAGCAGCGTTTTCATTGAGAGAGATCAGACAGTAAGAGGTGTGTGACTAATGTAATAAGTCACAAACTGACTAAGATGATAATAAACAGTTTAATACTGCAGTGATAGCCACTTTTTCTGTGTGAAGTCAGGGTGTTCCTGACTTTTTTTGATTCAGAAATTTGAGTCATTTTAGTTTAATTTTCCTTCTGTGAAATCAGAAATTTCATGTTAGATGTTGAACTGAACGGTACTACAGGAACAGCTAAAGCCAGCTAACAAGGACTTAGAGTTAATTCAAATGTCAGTGAGACATATGTCTCATATGTCTTTGTGTCTTTGATATGTTGTGTGGTCTTTCAGCACACCCTGGAGACAGCACTACTGTCAGCCAGCCAGGAGATAGAGCTGGGTTCAGAAAATCCGGCTGCTTTGCAGAGTGTCATCCAGCAGAGAGATTTACTGCAGAGCGGTCTCCTCAGCACCTGCAGAGAGCTTACGAGAGTCACTGCTGTGAGTCATACAGCACATCCTTGCACTCTGCACAAACATATATGGACATTTAAACTCTTTTCTTGCTGTTCTAAAAGCAGGAGTTTTGAATATCAAGAAACTCTAATAACTACCATTATTTTCTCGGCATAGTCATATTAGATCAATGAAACCAAAGGCTTGCAATGTGGATGTCTGTTTACTTTTGCATATAGTGGATATACGATAATTGATTGACATTTGTGCTGGTAATGTCAGTTATCGCATGGTCAGAGTGCCTGACATTGAAGCCTATAGCATTTACTCTAACGAGCACAGCAAACAAAAAAACAAATCAATGCTGAACACAGGGGGCACTGCTACACACAGATCATTTTGGAGATGAGAGATTTTACCTCATTGTTTTGTTTTTTGTTTTGTTTTTTCTCATCGTCATTCACAAGTGATTTCTTTCACACTCAAAACCAGGAGCTGGAGCGGTCATGGAGGGAATATGACCAGCTAGAAGCAGATGTGATCTTAGCTAAGAACAACTTGCTGGAGCAGTTAGAAACACTTGGAAGCCCGCAGGTAGGACCATTTTTGATTGAAACTAAACTGCACCGATTTGCAGAACTTCTACTGCAAATTGTGCAAAGAATGATTTGAAATAAAAGTTACACTCAGCAACTCAGCAGGATACAGCACAGAATATTGCAGAAAAATGCATAATAAAACTTGTTTTAGACACATTTTGGCTTTGGGCAAAAAGTAAATATTTCTCCTTCAGGGCCCTCAGATGCTTGTAGAGAGAGTTAGATTGAGATCAAAGCAGCATCGTGAGTGATTGATGACTGAAGTGATTATAGTGCAGGTTTTAATTAACTCTGTCTTTTATCTTCTTCATGGGAGAGGTGTAGAGACAGAGGCAAACAGTTGTAATGGTTATTTCTGGTTGGGTATGAGTCAGCTAATGTTCATTTAGATCAGAGAAGTCAGATGGCCCTGGAGTCTGGACATCCTCGTCTTACAAACCTGTCATCAGGAAAGAGGAGATAATTACATGACTATTTCTCTTACTCTTCCAATTTCCTTTCATTCCTGTTTGTCCAGTCTAACTTGAGCCTTGTCATCTTTCTTATTTACTCCTACCATTCTGAGGATTGTTTTTCTAACAGACTCAGTGAACTCAAACAAACCAGTGACCACACTGACAGCACACATAAATAACCTTCTCCTGTTTCGTTTGCTTTCCTTTTGCATTCCATTATCACATGGATGTTAAATTAATACCATTAACCACAGAGCTAAAGCAAAGTGATTTTTGACCATGTTTGTTTTCTGTGCGCTCTCAGACAGAGCCTCCCAGTCAGCACCATGTCCGCATCCAGAAAGATCTGTGGAGGATTCAAGATGTGATGGAGGCCCTCAACAATCACAAAGCCCAGAGAAACGCTTTTGATGGCATGGGTTTTTATGGACCCAAGACCAACTTCAGTAAACAGAAAAATGAGGTGAGGAACCTCATACAGAGCAAGAAAACATGTTTCATCTAAACCACTGGTGAAACAAGTAGGCATGTAATGTATCAGTTAAAGAAAACAAAAGTTAGCAATGTTTTGATCAACATTTAAACACTGGTGTCGTTTTTTTTTTTTAATCTAGCCTGTCAAATATGAGATTCTGATTTTAAACATGATTTACATGTAATTGGTTTTTGGCCCAGCGTTTGGCATAACAAACTAATTAACACTGTGAGCTAAGAAGTGTTTTTCACAATTTTCCAAATCTGTCAGGCATAATTGACCGTAACAAAGTTAGCTGTAGCTTCACCGTTCCCTTGACTCACATCTCCTGCAGTCATGTGGATGGTGATCAACTTAGCTGAGGGATCAAACAAATGCTTTTGTTCATGGACAAACATGGGAGTCTCAGAAGTAATGCCTCAGTTAAGCGGTAACTCTTGGAGAACTCACTCTAAGCAGCTCATCTCATAGGCCTCAACTACTCTGAACCTTAAGGCTTTCGCCCTGATCCTGCATTGTGGCACCATGTGTCACCCTGCTTCCTGTCCTGTAATGCACTGTATAATCCCCAGGAGGAGGATTTGGTACCCCCACGACCACCCTTACCCCAGTCCTACGAGCCCAACCCCCCCACCGTGCCCCCTCTGCCCTCTCATGCTGGTGTGCGCCTCTCATCACTCCACAGGCCAGAGGACAAGAAGGCTAATCACAGGAATAGCGCGCACAGCGTAAGCTTGTTGACCTGTTGACCCTATGGTTGACCCCTGCCCTGAGCTGTGCCATCACATGTCATAACTCACTGTGATGTGTTTCAGTTAATTTTTTGGATTATATCCACTTTATTCCACACATCTCCATGCCTAATTTTTTTCATTTCAGATATTTGGTCGACGCGTTTTTCTTTTTTTTATCCATATAAGTTGAATTACTTCACCCTATTTTTCAGTCGTCCTGCGTTTGGAAAAATTATGATTCAGTCTTTGTTTTTGTTTTTTGTTTTTTTATTTCTTTCCAATGTTTATGTGTGCAAATTAAGCCATATGTGCATTTGACATGCTGCCTTTCTGTTGCTTACTTTTTTTTTGTTGAACCCTGCTTGTCTTCAGATTGTCTCATGTATCATATAAATATAAAATCAGCACAAAATAATATCAGAACTTTTCATGTGTGCTGACCTTTTTTTCATTTGCAGGGTCCTGACTACAGGCTGTATAAGAGTGAACCGGAGCTCACCACTGTGGCCGAGGTGGATGAGAGCAATGGAGAGGACAGATCTGAAAACCCACCTGACAGAGAACATGCTGGAAACAAAGGTGCATTAAAGTTACAAAAAAAATGAAAGTAACGTGTTATTACAGGTAATGGGTGATACTGCAGTTTACATTTAAATACCTGTGAAATTTTGCAACACACAAGATCACCCTCTTATTCACTCATTCAGTATTTACACAGTACTAACATAATAGTCGGCTCAGTGGAAAATTGCAGACAGTTTAAGATTATCAGACGCAGCTGTTGAGTCACATCATGCTTATATCTTTAATCATGAAGCATTGCATTGTGACATTGTTTGCAAAAAGTAGCGTACGTGTAGTAATCATTGGAGAACTTCAGCCCTTGTCTTAAATGCAGATCACAGATTTCAGTTTCCATGGTTACTCTTGTAATGTTCAGCACACTGGCACCACTTTGGTCAGCCTTTTTTCTTCTAAGGCCAAATCTAGTTTTGTGTATCTTAAAGTTACTCTCATGGTTATCATTGTTAGTTGCCCAGTGGTTACCGTGGATACCAGATTTTCATGGATTTAGTTTGCACTTGACATTTTAGAAGTTACATTAATGCTCAGCTTTGTTTTGTTTTTGTTGATAATGTTGTTGTTTTTAACAACCTTATTTAAGGTTTCTGCTGTGATGCATTCTCTATAAATATTTGAGTTATAAATAAAAAAAACAAAAGAAAGTTGCTTGGATTTGGTGAAAAAGCTCCTAGTTCTTCCTCCTATGCAGAAGAGGTACAATCGCATGTTGATATGTTTTAAATTTAGATTTTTATCGATTAATAATAGCCTTCAACTCTTGAATCCTGTATTGTAATATGGTGCAAACTAAACCTCTCAATGTGTGTTTCTTGTCTACATTTTTCTGCTTAGGTATATCCTACCCAGTTGGCATCGTCCCACCCAGAACCAAATCACCAGTGCCCGACTCTTCATCTATAGCATCCTTCGTTACATTAAGGAAAAGCAAGAAGCCTGACCCCAGCACGGTGAGTCAGTAGCAACTAACTGCTGTAACAACTGTGAATCATCCTTATTGTAGCATTTATAGATCTGGACCTAATAAAAATGATTAACAAATATTTTTTTGTTCCATCTTTTTTTAACAAGAAATAAAGGGTGAAAAGTGAAAACAGGAGCTCTTGTGAGCCTCCTCTGGCGACTGTAAACGAGCCACCATCTAATTTTATCAAACTGCATTTACTCCACTCTTAATTGTTGTAATATGTACAGAAGAGGCCAGTCATCACATGGCTCATGCTCTTAAACCAAGGTCTTATAAAACAGTTGCCAGGCTTGGCTCGTACAGTTTCCAGCCTCAAACACTATCATCTTACTTATATGAACCATGTCATTAGCGCACCACACAGCAAGGCGTGTCCTGCTTTTAGTGTGTCTACAAGAGTTTCTATTTGAAAAAAGATGACGATATAATATAAATGAAGTTAGGCACATGCTTGGTATTTGATTCTCAGACAGCATGTCATAGGACTATAGAGTACAGATCAAGTGTTTTCAATGCTTGGATCTTGGAACAGTGAAGGTAGTCATGACTCTGTGTATTAGTCCACATCTGTCAGTCCCCCTGCATGCCGCTTGAAAATGAGTGACTTCACATCATCAGCCACTCTTACTCAGGCATTAACAAGCCCCTGGCCCCTCTGAAGTCCACCCATGCATGCCAGCACAAGTGTGTTAGGGCTTTTGCTTAGTTTGATGAATACAAAGAGCGCATTAACGAGCCATTTAACAATCAAGGAGATCTTTTTTTTTTAATTTTGTTTTGTTTTCACTATGGGCCCTGTTGGCAAAGATAGTTCTGTTTAATTAAGTTTCTTCTGTATTAGACAATAGCCAACTATATCATGAGCTCCTGCCCAACCAAACTGTTACACATCCCCACATAGAATAACAGCTGGAACTCTGTGAGGTAAAAAAAAAAAAAATCACCATGTTGGCATCTCAACAAATTTAAAATATTAGCTGTATTTATTGTGCATGTCTGTGATTCTCTGCTTTAGGTGTATTTTTCATTTCAATGTGCTTTTGAACTCGCCTGGTATATTATTCTGATTTGCATTTTGTAGTTTTTTTTTTGTATGTGTGTGGGGGGGTGGGGGTGGGGGGGTGGTGGTGGTATGTTGTAGTTTGCTTGAAATGTTTTTTGGAAAGTGCAGTATATAAAGATGTTCATCTGTCTCGTGGGCCAGGAGCGTCCCCGCAGCGCAGTGGAACAGCAGCTGTGTGCTGTGGAGGGCAGCCGGCCCAGGATGAGCGTGGAGGAGCAGCTAGAGAGGATCCGTCGCCACCAGCAAGGTGCCCTCAGAGAGAAGAAAAAAGGACTCAGCATCAGGAGCAGCAGCCAGGAGAACACGCCTTCTCGCAGTCACTCATTTAATAAAGAAAATCATTACCGCAACATGCAGGTATTTGAGAAGTGACACTGATAAGTAGCACCTAACTCCAAATATGTTGAAATCAAATCTGAGAATTGAATTTTGCTTGATCTTCTCTTTTTTCCCCAAATGATACACAAAGTGTTTCTCTTTTTTTGTTTTTTTGTTTCTTTAGTCCCAAATGAGGCGCAGAGAAGAGGTGATGAGCAGTGACATTCAGGAGCTGGAGGCCTCTCTCAGGCAGCAGGAGGTGGTGAGGGAGCAGGAGACGCCCGCAGAGGAGATAGCTCGCCTCAAAGAATCCTTGCAGGCTGATCATTTTAATGTGGACCGAGAGGTAAGACCCAGCAGCAACTGTCTTTCTCACCAGCCCGTCCACTTATCCATCATCACCGAGAGATTTTCTTTTTTTCTTTCAACATTTCACAGCAGAGTTGTATCAAAGTAAAACCACCATCAATTACTTCAGCAACATGTATAAATGACTAAATAAGTTAATGGTTTGTTAATATTGCAAAATCCAAATTACAAAAAGATTTTGTCATTAAAAAAAAAAAAATCTAAATATTGGTTTTAATGTTCTGTGGATTAGATTATGTTTGACACCATATTTATACAGCTGTAGAAAATAACATGTTCTTACTATACTAGCCCAAACTTAGTCATAAAATGTACAAAAATAATCAGTCTTTTGTACTATGAATAATGATGTAAATGTTGCCTCTATCTTTAATTTAAAATTTAAGTCGCCTCCTTTATGTCATTCTAAACAGCATAATAACTCTTAAATTGGTATGAAATGGATTAAATAAGCTTTGTTGTATCTTTTTTTGCTTGCTCATGTTTCGACAGCTTTCTGTACCTGAAAAAGTGCTGATCCCTGAGCGTTATATTGAGTCAGACCCCGAGGAAGCTCTGAGTCCTGAGCAGGAGGCTGATAAGCAGAGGAAAGTTGACCGCATCAAAGCCCTTATTGCCAAAAACAGGTAAATGTGCTATCATAATCTCCTATATCTGTGACAATTTACTACTGTTGACAGGTCTACTCAGGATCCTTAAGTGAGAGGGCTGTCTCTGCAAGTGAGCAATGATATTTCCCAGAAAATGTCATGCGTTAAGTTTCTTTTAGATGTCAGGGGTAAGTTTGAGGTCAGAGCAGGATGTTACCATAGAATGCCAAAACACAGCATGCCCACTCTGTTCATACACATCAGTGCATCAGGTCTGCAAAAAACAACCTAGTCTCACAAGAAAACATACACTAGGTACATTGGTCATCAAGAAGTCATGAGATTCTGTTGGCTGTGGTTTGGTGTAGCATTGGAGGAGCATTTGTGTTAGAATACAGGTCTGCAAATATTAAGACATGTAAGCATGCAACTAAAACTGTGGATACAGGTCAGAAAGGTAGCAATGCTCCTCCCTTTTACAAGCATTTAACTTAACAGTGTCAAACAAGAATATTGTCATGCATTAAGAACGTAGTCATGCACGTGGTGAGACGAGGCACAAGAACATCATCATGTAGCAAAAATATCCCAAGAACATGAGTATAATGAAAGAGCAATACATCCAATTGTGACTTAGCAACTCATAAGCTGTGTGTTGGTATGGACACAGGGAAAAAAAGTCAGGAAAATGTAGTTACTGTATAATTTCTGAACCTTAATAGCACCTTTATGTTCTATCATGAGGTCAGGTTGGCAGAAGCACAGAGGCAGTCATGCTGTATTCTACGCACAATTCCCCTTTGTGCCACTTAGTTTAGTTATAATTGTGTTTATTTCTAAACTTTTTACTGATATATTATTTAAGTTGTGCAGTGCGTACTCCAGAAACCATTTGTTTGTATGTTTCCTCCTAGCATGCAGAATGTTCTGCCTAGTTTGGCTCTAAGCCCAGAGGAGGAGAATGAAGAGGAGGTTACTATACAGGAAAAGGAGAAGATGATTAATATTTCCTACGAGCTGGCAGCAGAGGCCTCCAAACGCAGCAAGCTGGTAGCAGGTACATCTCCAGAGAGAGCAGACGGAGGTGGAGGTGGAGGGTTAGATTAAAGAAATACTTGTGCTAACACAAAAACTGGTGGGAACCTGCTCTTGAAGACAAACTAGCTGCTTCTGTTGTGTATGTGCTCAGTAATCTGTTTGTCATCTCACTTTTAGTTCATTCTGAGGTCATTGATTTCAGTGCATATTTCTGTTGTTTGGCTGCTTAGTCATTAGTAACGGATCTACTTTGCATTTTCTTTTATGTCATTTGTCTGTTCCTGTTTGTTCAACATGCTGCTATTTTGTTGCAGTGAGAAGCCTGTCATCTTCTTCCCCACCCCTTCCACAGTCTCCCAACTCGCCCCCTCAACTCACTGATGGCTCTCACTTCATGTGTGTGTAGTAGCACTAGTAAGAACTTTTATCATCCTGTTTTATCCATTGCTATTTTTTTTTTGTCATGTGGTATTTTGCAGTTTCTGTATTGACAAATTGAAACTAACTTACTCTTGGTGTGTACAATCATTATAAATAAACTATACAATATACTTAATAATATTTGTGTTTTAGTCAAGCAGTGGGTATAATACTGATAACTATGAGTCTTGGATGCCATTCTTAACTCAACTTCCTGTCCTCCAGCACAGGCTCTGGCCTCAGTGAAGACCTAGACATGAAGGAAACAGCAAGGAGGCATAACAGAGGCACGAGAGCTTCTGAAAACCTCCATCTAAGAGATCAGCACAAGGCCTTGGGCTGAAGAGACTGAAACTGCCTACTTCATCTTCACAGGGCATAACCTCTGACTTCTGTATGCACACTGTGATCTCTAAGTCCTATATGCCACTAACAGCTTTTTTTTTTTTTTTTTTTACTTTGAGACATTTCTCCCTTGGTGCACTCTTCTGGATGCAACAGTCGACTGCTTTCTTACTGTTAGTGGCGCAGTTTCATTTTCACCCTCTACGAGGCTCCTAAGTTTGTTTTTCTTATTCACATGGTTTTCCTCAGTTCCTGTTGGAGTTTGGGTCAGTGTATATCTGTATATATGGGACGCTAACAGACTGGGCTGTGTTGTGAGTCAGATGGCCCGTGACAGAATATTTTAGACCATATTGCATTTTCCACTCATGTTACACCACCTGTTCAAAAACATTTCAAGAGGCTTCTGCATTTTTCGGTTCAGTTTAATAATTAACTTGGTTTATTTTTTTGTTTGTTTGGTTTTTGTTTTATTTTTCAGATACTGACATTAGCTAACATGTCATATTTATTCACTGTAAATAACTTTTGTCTATGCGAAAGAGTTAATAGTAAATATAGATCCCTCCAATTATAATTAAAGGAGGACCCACTTTATTGCTGCAGAAGAAGATTTCTTGTAATTTCTAATGTTTCTGGGTTTTAATTATTTAAGGTGGGATCTGAGGTCCTTGGCATATTGTTGCCATTACAGATGTGAATGTTCTGACTTGAGTCATTCTTTACTGTCCTTTTTTTATGGCGAAGATGTATTTAAATTAAGAAAAGGTAACAAAGTCAGAGCTTGATTCTATTTTATGACGTTGGTTTTAAGTCTCGATCTTAAAGAAAAAAAAGAAAGAAAGAATTAGCATGTGCAAAAAGCAATAAAAATAAAGACTTGGTGAATTCAAGATATTTTTGTGTGTACAAAGTGTAATTATCAGAGTTTACTGTGTATATAATGTACATGGTACATCTGGATGGGAGGATATGTCCAGCACATGGTTACATACCAGAGTTGATTTGCAAATGTTCATATCCCATCTGTTTTATATCATATTAAATAAATGTTGCTGTTCTTAATCACTGTTTATGTTGTGTCCTTCATCAACCTTGTGTCTGATAGTAAAGCTGAAGGAACTTAATGTCATTCACCCTTCGCGTACAAAATGATAACTTGTGTTTCATCAAAGATTATGCTGTCATGAATTCTGCACAAACTTGCATCACGGAAAAATGAGAACACTTCTAAAACTGCCCATGACTTATATGTTCCACAAACAATTATTCTTTATAAGCAGTCCAATGACCGGCCTGGTATTTTTATTTCATCAGAAATTATCTGTACATTTTCTATATTCACTTTTGTTGTTGTTCATAAAGTGAATATAGACAGTGAGCTGTAGAACCTCCCTGCTGCTATCAGGCAGGGCACAAACTGAACAGTTTGCTATTCCATTACAGGAGTGTCAGAAATATCCATTAACTCAATTTGGTTGGACTTCCTTTGGATCTCAAGCTTACTTTTGCCCAAGACACCCAGTTAGAAGAAAGGAGTGTGGCGCCCCCTGCTGGTCGGCGTGCAGCTGCATTGCTGTATTTAGAATTTCTTTTCATTGAACAATAGTCAATATTGAAAAATTTAAGATTTAACATGCTTAAGGGCTATCGGTAAGCTCGTCATATGAGTTGTATAAATGATAAAAACTATGTAAAGGTAAATCACTGATTGTTGCAATTAGTTATGAATATCACTAGGATATTAATGGATTTTTGACAACTTGTAAGTATCTCATTAGACCAGAGTAATAATAGTTTTGATTTTTTTTTTTTTATTATTTTTATTTTGTTTTTCAATTTGTTTGATTATTTCAGTTTATTTTTTGAGTTTAATTAGTGCATCCATAGTTTTAGTTTTGAAAATTGCTTAGTTTCAGTTTCCTTTTAGTTTAGTTTTAGTCTGTTCTAATTTTTTTTTTTTTTTTTTTTTTGGCGTTGACTTACAGATATTGAAATCTAGGATGAAAGAATGTTACATATTAATAATGCTATGTGGTACAAAAATAATTTATTCTTTACTTCAAGTAAAAAAAATATAGTGTTGAAGGTTAAAAGGCACTGGTAGCCAGAATTTGGTGCAAAAACAATGGATGTCACCAAACAAACAAAAAACAAGGCAACATTTCTATTTAACTTTTAAGACAATATTCTTTGCTTGAAGAGGTAGCATGTTTTCAAATCAAAAATAAAAGTCAAAATTAAATAATAAGATGGAGGTAGGTCAATGTGAGTCTCCATAGAGGATAAAACAAACACATGCAGAGGAACACACAAAAAGAACCTGTTCTACACACTCATAAAACTCATTAAAAAATACTTTGCTGGAGAATAACTTATTACTTTTCACAGCCACAAAATGTGAGAAGATACTCTTACGAATAACTTTTAAGAGCATTAACGCAACCACTGTTCAAAAACAGCCTCACTCACCAGGACCATGCTCAACTTTGCATCAGTTCATTTTAGATAAGCTTTAGACCAGAAAGGATAGTGGCATTTCTGGATCATGTTTGCATATGGCTTCCTCTTTCATATTTACTACTTTAACATGCTGTGTCCTTCAACAGACCTTCTGGAAGTGTTCCCAAGCTTCAGCAATGAGGCAAGCATGCCTGTTTTACTGCAGAAGTACCTGGGGGACAGAAGATCACAAGTAGCAAACATTGAATTTTGGCTTTGTCCCATGAACACAGAGACTTCTTCAGATTCTCAGAATCCTTTGTTGATATTATGTATAGAAACTGATGAGACATTAAAAGTCTCCACAATTTTATGTTAGGGAACATTATTCTGAAAATGTTTCGCAATTTGCAGACACTTGTGTTTTCGTTAACCTTCACAGGTGAACATAATTTGTCCT
>JBAMYA010000021.1:4714802-4738732 GCA_037176975.1 Arrhamphus sclerolepis | reverse complement strand
GGAATTTGCACATTTACATTTACACAGCTGGTTGAAAAGTAAAGAATAACCAACTCTTTAATGGTAACCATGGTGATTATGTGGCCTGGGGTGAAAAAGAGTTTGACACGCTTACTTTCGAGCAACACAAAATACTTTCTTTAATGCTAAAACATAATTTTGAATTTCATTGGAAGGATTATTTGCTTACTGTTAGGTAGTTTCGTCTAATTCTTGCTGTCAGCTGCCACTACTACTGGCAGAAAACAGCTTTTGAATTCCTGTCCTGGTCGCCTGTTGTAATCGCTGTGTGTTGCTTCACAGCACAATCTCATAACCACCTCACAGATCAATGGTGGCCAATGACAGTGATAAGTAAAAGACTCAAGCGAGTAATGATGGAATAGAAAATGAGAGTGACAAACAACAAGATCTCTCTCCTTTGTGCTGCTTTAAGTTCTCTGCAAAGCTATTTCTTCCTTTCTTCAGATATGCTGACAACCTATTGTTGGTTGCTTTTCTTTTTTTTTTTTTTTTCAGATTGGTGTACGTCAAACCACAATTTAAGATACAGGATGTGCATAATTCAACAGCGACACATATCTTGGCCCGTTTTCCTTTAAAGGATATAACAGATCTGTGGGTTCAAAGTGTCTGTGCGTGCACCAAGCTCCTATAAACACTCCTGACACAGTATAATGTTCAGAGTATCCTGGGGCACACATGCCTGCTGTAAAACAAACTAAACCGCTTTTCCTTTCCAAACAAGAGCACCCAGTAACAAAGGAAAAGAGATTTATATTACAATTCTTGATTGTACAATTAAATTTGAGCAATTTCATGCTTTAAAATAAATTCATGGTAAATTAAACACAGATCCTCAGTCTGTGCCAGTTCTACATCTCTGTTTAAACAACATCAGTCAAAGAAATCTTTATTAGAGAAAAGCGGTACGTTTATAAATTAATCCAGCCAAATCCTTCAGCTGAGCTGCTACCAACTAACGATATTTTATTTGTGTCCATTTCCATGGCAATAAAGTCAACATATTGAGGGTTTGAGTGTTTGACCAACCTGGAGAAAGTGGCTTTACATGTGAATATGAAGAAAAACTAACAGGGAAATAATGAGGAGGATGTGAAATGTTTAAATAGTCACCACCATTAGTTTGGAATTTTGGCCTCTTAAATGTTTCCCTTTGGAAGGAAGAGATTTACAGAAAGATTTGCTAGAGGAGGTAAACTCCTTTTGTGACAGGTTCATGAAAGGCTGCGAGACTTTACCCCTTTTATGCAACTATTTTTTATTCACAGAGAAAAAGAAACTTCTACCCAAGAGGGCAATTCATGTGTTACATGTTGCTACTACCAACTTACACTCAGCTGACGGAATAAATTGTTGTTTTTTTGTTTCAATGTTTTGTTTTTTTTCTGACTTGATTTGATTCATTACCAAAAGAAACAAACTGATGTTTATCTGTTGGAAGGAATATGAAATACAAAAACAAACAGGCAGTGGCTTCTTTCAACCTTAAAACCACTTCTGCAACACATCTGGAATTTCAAAGCTGATTATTTATTTATACTCTTGTCATTGAGGTTTTCTTCATTTTAGATATGGGACATGGGCCTGGCTACTTGAGACTGTAATATTAGTGCTTGGACCCTGTAGTGTGATGTTCCACTGTGTTAACACCAGAGGGGTCACATCTGCCCTGCTGGTCTGATGGGGACCAGGAAGTGACTTGGGGCTAGCTGCAAAAATCTATCAATCTCCACTGATCCACATGTTAAACTGTCTAAGTTTGCTGCAGAAATAATCATATTTACATCCTGGTTCAGAGAATGGTTTTGGTCTTCAAAGCTAGATTCATCCATGACTGTCATCTGTCAACTTTAAAGGGGTGCTTTTCTTTTTTTTTTTTGTACCACATCAGGTCTTATGATTGACAGCTGGCATAGCCAATGACCTAGCATTGTCTTGACTTCTGAGCTGTGAGTAAACACCAAACAGAGTATAGTCATTCATTCGTTTTAACTCCAACATTACTTATTTCAAATGTAGTTTCAGTGGCGACATCAACAATAAGGATGGACTAGCAAATTAAATCTGAATAAATGCAGGGTGATGTTAGCTTGCCTCACATGTTGACATGATCTAAGCCAAGCTAAAACTTGGAGTAAGTGATCTAAGGACTTCCAGCTAGCTTTTAAGCCTTCTCGTTCCAGATGTTTGCCTGCATGGTGCCCTGAAGGACCAAAGGAAAAGAGCCTACAAAAGAACTCAGAAAGAACTTCAGAAAACCTATGGGTTATGTCACAGGAAGTGTGTCCGGTTCTTCTTTTACATTTGACGGTTAAAATTCAACTCACAGCACATGCTGAGCTCTGAGACTTGAGTGGCAAGTACTTTCCCCCCTGAAGTTTACAATGCGTAGACTTGACCACTGACAACCGTAAACTGTTGGTGAGGTTTTTTATTTTTGTCACTTTATTTTAGAAAGCCTTTCTCCTTTGAATGACGTCAAGTAGCCACTGGTAAGTCTAAGTAGAGCTTTTTAAAGTCTTATCCATCTACACAGCTGTCCTCACACTGATCTTAATGGGAAATTTTAAGCCCTTCTTCCTCATTTGATGAAAGGAGAAAAGTGAATGTTGCAGATGCATTATATCTCAATTTAAGACTTAAAAATGTTTCCTTAAAAGTCTCTGTTAGGGGTGTCAACCACGTTGGTGTTTCCCATAAAAAGTTATTGATAGAACAAGGAGCAAAAGTGCAGAGTGAGAGTTTGTAAATGGAGGTCTAAATCTCCCTGTTTCCCCTTGAGGGACCACACACTTTATGGATTACTTCCTCCTATTCTCTGGGCCAAGAACAGCATAACGTGTGCCGGCGCCATGCTTTGTGATGGCAACCAGGATAAATGGTCCAAACAGCCAGGATACATGGCATCTTAAAAGCCTCTGTCCCAAATAAAAGATACAAAAAAGGGAGCGGGCCTGTCAGAATGCAGCGATGAACACCAGCCATGTGAGATGCAAACTTGGTTGGACAGAGATGGAGGACAAGGCTGGAGAGTTTGCTGTGCTGCCTCTTTACTGGGGACAGGAAGTTTGCAGTGGCACTCTGTCTTCTATGTGCTTCTCCTTCTGTTTCAATGCCAGTGTGTGCGTTGTCTTTGTCTCAACACTTTTTTTAGAGGGAGGACAGCCAGCAGCAAAATGAAATATCCATTTCATTGTTTTATCATCATATTTACAATAAACTGCCTGACAAGTGATGAAGAAACCAACTATTTTCAACAGCTCTGTTGAAATTTGGAGTATTTGGCCTCAGAAGAGGAAAGTTGAGTTGCATGCCTCAGTGAAAGCCCGCAGCTGTTGGATGATTCCGAGTGCTGCCCTAAATTGTTCTGTAGGTTTTCATCCTTGATGATTGTTTGTGTCTGTTCAGATTCCTCTGTGTATGCAGTCCTCCCTTCGCAGCTAGACATTCTCCTCAAGCATATTTACACTCCAGAAGAATAAAGCAGCTTACCAGCTGAGACAATGTGAGTAAATTATTATGGTTTGGAATCTGACCTTCTCCCCTTCCACAGACTCGAACCTCCGGCTTTCAAAAGAACAGGAAGCCTATTTGTAAACTGAAGAATGTAATGATTTAATTGAAGATGCAAAGACAATACATACTGAATGTCAAAACTGAAGCCAACAAGACTAAATGTCAGTGTTTTTGAAAGTGAAAAGTTTATTATTCTTTTCTCAATCCTCATCCTCATTCCTCCTCACATTTACCTTGGGCATGTTTAGGATGGGGATAGATCTCAAACTGAGAGAGTAGAGTATGTCGGGTTCATTAAGCCGTAGTGACACAGACAGCAGAAGCACCATGGTTTGGTTTGCTCCAACCAATTTCTTCCTTCAGTCCTCTGAATTGTTTACAGACAGTCTCTGTAGACTAGCACAGTGTCGACGGACAAATCCGAGCCTGCTTGTAGTGTTTTTGTTCAACTGATTCTCCAAGCCATTCTTGTGTCTTCCTGCCAACTTGATCTACTGTGTTTAAACTGCGGTCCGGCTCCAAAATAGACTCAATGCGTATCTCTAGCAGAGCAGACAGTCGCTTCTGGAACGCTTCTAAACATCTTCACAGCACCTCTGAATCAACCACTATCAATGATGAGAATGCTTTGCTGTTTTTTAGCTTGGATTTTTTGTTTGTTTGGTCAATTAATTTATTTGTATTAAATTACTTCAGACTGAACTACATTATAAGTGGATTACAGCATATTTGATTTAGTTAAAATATAAGATGACATTTGTAGTGAATAGTTACCATGTCCATAAACTGAATTGAAACTGATTTTTTTAGAAATTATTTATCTATTTATTTTTATACTTAATTCAGAGAAAGTTTAAGTAGGTCCAAAAAACCAGACTGCAGAAAGACCAGGAGGTTATAACAGCTGGACCTTGTTGCTGCTGGGCCAGGATGTTTTGATAATTTTACACTTTAGTTTGGTATTCTATTTATGAAATGAGAACGACATTCCCTGAAAAAGATGTCGCTGTGATGACTCCAAATCTGTACACGTCATTAAGCATTAATGTTTAATGTCATAAAGCATTCATGTAGTTTTCATAGACGTTCATGTTGCTGGTGCAATGTGCACTAATACATCATGCAGAACTGTGTATGAAACTGTGTAGTAAGCCTAGTTGCCATGGAGAAGCTTTCAGTTTTCTTTTCTTTGTTTGTTGTTTTTTTTCCTTTTAATTTCAATTAAAATATCACTCCTTGTTTATGACTTGTGACCTGTTCAGGGTGAAACTAGAAGATCTTGAACAGGAAATGAATGGATGGATAGACCGCTCGTTTGTTTAGTGGGAATTCTTCTTATTTATTTACATTTTTGGTGAAAAACATTGATCAACCTCTTGTTCATGATTTCTTTTTTTTTTTTTGTGGGGGGGGCCATGACTTTTTTTCCCACTCCAGGACTCATTTGAAAGAAGTTGCTTTCTAGGGCCTGCATCAGGTGGATAAAAAGCCAAAATTATTATTATTTTTAAAGGAGAGCCTTACTGGTACTCAAATCCATTTTCCTGACTTAGAAGTTGCAGTGAGACGTTAACCATCCCCCTGCTTCTCTGATCTGTGATGTGAATGAAGTCTAAGGAAGCATTTACGGGCCTCAGCTCCCAACGTCATTTCTTATGCTTAGGAATGCATGTTAAATGATGTTGAAAAAAATTAAAGTGAGCAGTCAGTGCTCTTGGCCTTTCTCTCATGGCCCAGATGCTTGCATGAAAGCTGACTTTTGTTTGCTGGGCTACTCTCATACAAGGTGGACGGCCTGTGTTTTTCCTGGCTCTGCTTGAACAAACACAGACTAATTGCATTGGCCTGACCGACGTGTCAAGCTATGATCTACTGTTTTATTTTGCATTATTTGCAAAGGCTTAGGAAGCAAGTGTGTACTCTGCAGAGCAAAAACGGCTGAGATACTGCGTGTAACACGTGTTCCTGCAGTTTCCCCAGGTTAGTGCAAATCCCAGGCTCAAGCAAGCATTATCTGTCAAAGCTGTGCACCAAGTCCCACGCCAGCCTACTGCCACATGGCCTGAGTGAGCTGCAGCTGCAAAAGAGCTTTGAAAACTTTGATCTGAAATATTCAATACTTACATGCAACTTTCCTGACTCTCCTGAATATATACGCAATAAATGTGGGGCTCCTTTCCCACTCAAACCTTGGGATTGCATTATTCATCTGAGGCACTGTTTCAACTCTCTCTCCCTGCCCACAGCACTCCCACTCACACTAGTGAGTCAAGTACCCGTCTCTTAATCCAATCTCAATATTCTGCCCCATCGTCCGTGAAAAACTGAGTCGTATTGGTATGCCAGTGTTCTGCACTTCTGTGTGCAATGGAGACACATTAAACTACTCACTCAGGGATACACACACCACGTAAAAAGAAAAAAAATCATACTTACAAAAGCTATAAATTAATGATGAAAAGCATGGAGGAGGTGAGTTCTAGAGTTTGACAGATGCGCAAATCTGCAAAAGTGACTGAATGGAGTTAATTACTTGGGCTACTTCTCTAGAGCTATTTAGCTTTAGTTGCTCCCAGTCCAAACCTTCCATATCCAGAACCCTCTCCTCAGCACTGTGTCAACTGCGGTTATAAAAGTTATGGTCGAGTAGTGGCTCCACTGCTTTAATACTCCAGTAGGAGGGCAAGAGAACACTTCATACTGTTTGTGTTTCTTGAAAACAATCGCACTCTTCTTGGGCAGCACTGAGTTAAGGATGCAGTAAAAGGTGCTCCTGCAGAAGGTTCAGGTGTAGCTGTCTTGGCAAAACCAGCGGGAAAAGATGCAAGAATGTTTCTGTAACATGGCAAATATTTTGAACATGTATTTGGCCTTTGCAACCCTTCACTGAGAGAATTCAACCATTTAACACAAGGTTTCTCACTGTGCAAACGCATTACAGAGGATTTGTCCAGCGCATTTGATACTGTATATGAGAGGTCAAAGGGAAAAAAAATACCACAAAGAACCAAAACAGGGCCTCTTGTCTTTCTAAGTTTGGTTACCGTGACAGAGTAGGCCACAGGGAATCTGCAGATGAGTTTGGAATGACCCTCCTGTCGACATTGAGGGGCATCATCCTGATGCTCATCCTAAAAAAAAGAGACATGAGAAAAAACACCCTGCTGAATCTGAACAATCAAAACATGCGAGTGTTGTTTTTAACCAACAGGAAGCTTTAAAGTCAGCATAAACTGAAGTAATCTGGAAACCCTGACCTATATGTTGTTTCCATCCACACGTGTCCACAGCTGGAGGATATGTGTTCGTCCAAAGGTACGTAGAGGATGCTACCCAGTAGCACAGAAAGAGAGCATTAACTGTGTTTTGGTTTGACCAGAAAGATGCTGAAATCCAACTTCAGTGAGTGGGGTGTACATATTAGGATTTTATATTAACTTATAACAGTTAAAAAATTGGTCATTTTTAGTGTAATTTCATCCGAACAGTAATGTTTCTCTGTGTTTATTCTAAATGATTTTTCTTTGTGATGTGTATGTGTAAAAATGCCTTCAAGTAATTATACTGTATTAAAACTAAAGAATCACTTCAAAGCAGGAAAGCCTGAATAAAATGAAGAAACTTGATGTAGATAAATTGGCTAAACTACCTCCACAAAGATGTGAAAGAAATTATCACTTCAAATAAACACAGACTTACCAAACCTACTTCCTTTCACCTCAAAAAGGCAAAAGAAAAAAAAAAAAGAAAACTAAAAAAACAAAGAAAAAGAAAAAAGAAAACGAACAAAAAAAAATCTCCCACATCTGATCATCACGCTCGCACTCAGTTGCAGAGACCCTGATCTGCACCTTCATCACCACCTGGACTTGCTCAGGATTTTAAACAAAGTGTAGTACATTCAGAACCCAGCTGCCAAGGTCCTCACCAACACAAAGCCGTGACAGCAAATCCCTTCCACTGGCTGCTGGTCAAGTTTTCTACAAGTTACAAAACTCTACTTCTCTCTAATAAACCCCTCAATGCCCTTGCTGTTGATTACTGTACTGATCTCCCCCACCAGGCTACATACCGCCGTCCTGATGTGAAAATCCACTTTACATCCACCATACCAATCTCAGGTCACTGTGTACCATCGTGTGTCAGTGATTAATCAAAAATCCATTTGTATAAACCACTTTGTATGTGCCTATACTGCACATGGATATGTGTCTTGGTGTGACATTTAATAACACTCTTTCAAGACACAGTGTTCTGGCGTCTGCTGTGTCTGAAGAGTCACCAGTGTTTGTTACAAAGAGACATAGAAAAGCGTTTACAGGCAGAGCCTCACCTTGTCCGTTGTAAACTTTAGTGGACTGGTAGCTGATTTTATCAGTTGCAGTGTAGGCGGACCACTTTCTGACCACTTTCTGACTGAAGCTCGTGCCCCAGGTCCAGTAACATCACAAACTCCAGCAGCGATGAGGAAACTGAGCATTGCTGTGTGTGACCCACAGGAACAACCAGGTAGAAACTTTAGTTTTCTGTTACTGTTTTTTTCAGCAGCAACTGAAAGAAGCAGTCAGTAACCAGAGACTTTAGGGAGTTATTTCTGTGTGTGGATCATAAATTAGAAGAATTAGACCTTCATTCTGTCTTCAGATTATAGATTGCTGTCAGTTTTTTTTACTTTTTTAATGAAAGTACACACTGGAGAGGTAATATTGTGCCTTTGTTGGATCACTGTGAATGCACAGCTGTGGAGTGGAGGCAGAATGAAGAGTAGATCTTCAGTATGTGATTGCTGTGTGAAGTGGCTGTTGCTTAACAACTTGCTGTTTTCAGCTCTTCGTCACCATCACCCCCCGTCCCCCTAAACCAGAGTGAAATGCATAAAGCACTGAAAATATTAGTTTCGCTTCATCATCTTTGACCCCAGTATTTTATGTTGCCTTATTGATTTTTCTTGAATATTGATTAAAAGAAAAAAAAAAACAGCTCTGCAGATGATGATAAATGATCTCCCATTCTGGCACTTTGAAAAGATTCACACGTGTTTCAGGCTTCATATGTCATACCTCTTAATCACTTTCAATGGGCTGATGCTACGTACTGCCAAACTGAATTCTGCTTCACTTTGCTAACATATGTGGAGTGAATTTGAAAATCATGGGTCAAACATCTATTTTCAGTAGCTGAAAATTGTCTCTGTGAATCCTTCCTGACTGTGTAATACACCCCCAAATTAGAAAATGCTTGGACAGTATGGAAATGTGCATGTGTGCATGTGCATGGAGCCAAGGTATTATATATTTCTGTTAGTCAACTTCATTTCATTTCTTCAGTGCTTAAAGAGCAAGGGCACAAGCCTCGGCCTTACTTTGGCACTTTTGCCACTTACCTAAACACTTTTACAGACCAATCACACCCTCAACATGGGAACATCATTCTTCTATAATACTTGCCTCTTCCAGCACAACAGTAGTTGGTCCCTTTTAATTTTCTTTTTTTTTTCAGAAGAACTAAAAGCACACAATAAAAAGTCTAAGATGCTCACTTGGTCTCTAAACTTCCAAAATACCCATCTGTGGGAAGCAATCCCAATCCACAGAGACCCCAACCCAGAGGAGCCAAAAGCTCCATCTCTAACATCTCCATATCAGACCCTCCAGGACACCTTCAGATGCTCTTCTGTCCAGACAGTGACAGGTCAGAACTCTTTTGGGAGCACAAGGGGGAGCTACTCAATATTAAGTGGCTGGTCATAATGTTATGACTGATTGGTGTAATCACTTGAGCAGGGGATTACTTTGAGAAACCTTTATCAGGCATGCCAATAGAGACCTACATTCACAAATGCTACTTAAAACATTACTGTGTAATGAAATAAGCCCGCAGGCCTTGTGCAGCAGACCAAAGTCTGTTATCAGCGACAAGTTTGTGATGGTTGATGTTCTATTAGTGCCCTTGACTAAGGTCATTTACACTTAACTGCCTGATGCAGAAAAGTGCATTTATGCAGAAAAGTGTGTTTAGATTTTACAGCAACATATCCTGCTTTCAAGATGGCATCTTTACTGGTGATGTTCATGCATTTTTCAACAAGAGAGTGAAAAAGCACAATCTGCACACATTACAAAGCCTGAGGTGGAAGAGGACTCCAGTACTCTGTCAGCTGGCCTTACTTTGCCCATAACAAAATGCAAGAAGAATATTGAAAAGAAAAATGTGAAAACAGCAACAGCACGACATACATACATACTTAAAGATGTGTATTAAACAGCTGAAACTCTGCATCATTTATCATCCTGAGTGCCTTTTTAGCATTCCGGCAATTACGTTAATGAGAAAAAAAGTCAATGCACATGTAAGAATTGCTTCTTTTTTTTTCTTATCTTTGCATATTCCATATTATTCCAACTTTTTCTGATTTTGAATTGTAACAAATAGCACAGACATATTCCAGTTTACTTAAGAACAAGCATGTTTTTTAGAGAGAGAAGGTGTTTGTTGATTTCTCGCATGTCCTACCTAGAAGGCTCATGTTCTCCACGCTCTCATTCAACTATGTACTTAGACACGTGCATGTCTGTGTACATGATGGCAGTAACTCTCTCTCCCTCTCTCTCTGTGTGTGTGTGTGTGTGTGTGTGTGTGCTCATGCGTGTGTGCAGAAATGGGTGTCCGTCCACAACAGCTTAGTGGAAACTTGGCAACAAGTCAACTACTGCCCATGAGGGCTGGTAAACACTCTGTGATGGATCTTTTTCTTTGCACTCAAGTGCCAAGCACAATGTAAACTTGTTTCCATCACTCCATACGGATTCTGACTCGTCTTTTTTCCACTATTCCTCACCCTTCCATCTCTAAATCAAGCAGCTTTTGATGTCTAATGTATAAAAAAGTCTAACACTGTCTGACTTGATGCATCATTTCCCTCTCAAAGACACTTTGTGATAATGCACTGTGGTCACAGAGTAAGATTTAAGATATCTAAATGTTATTTGCAAACCCAAATGTCTGAGTCAAGTATATAAATAAAGTGTAAAATGCTTCATTTGATTTGTTTTTGTATTCAAAGTGACAATAGAGGCTGTTTTATGACGTGGTTAAATAGTAAACAACTCTGTTAGAGATGGACCTGTAGACAGAGCACATGTGTGTCAGCAGCAGCCGTCTCAGAAGCCACTGCAGGTCTTTGCCAGGTCACATCAGACAACTGCCCCCCATGCAACATCAAAACCAGATGTCTGATAAATTGCTCCTCATAAAAGATTCCTGTTTCACAATGGACCATGGCATTGCCTAATAGGGTAAGATGGTTACGTGTGCATTCCTCTGTCGTTAAAATTCCTACGGGTAATTCAGAATGGCCTCTGGACCTGTTTGCAGAGAAAGAAAATTTCACAATGAGCTTGTCCTAAGATGCTGGAGGATAAACTGCAACTGAGAACCGTAGGCACTCATTTTCAGGCTGCAGACTACGTCGGACCAGAATGTGATGCTCCATTCATAGCCATTGACAGCTTTCTGGAAAGAAGGGGCAGCTGTTTGCAGTTCCCTTACATTCGATTTTTAAGCCTGCAACTTAATCAGATTCACTTTCTGTATCTCATAGTCACGCACAAAAACAGTGGTTTTTCTGAAAAAGAGAAAATTGCTCCCATACTTAATGGGTTTGGGGTTTTTTTCAGATAAAAAAAAAGACCAACATTGTCATAGCATGAGAGCTGCTGTCTTCTGGCTGACTTCAGCTCTCCTCTCTGCTGTCTCGCTCTTATCTTCAGTTTGTGAAGGGGGAATGTTTCTGCTCCTGACGCCCACAAAATAAACCATTCAGATAAAGTAACGCTGTTTCAACTCTCCCAGGGAAAAGTTACCTCTGGGCTCTGATTAGGTGAAAAAAAAAATGTTTGTGACAAAAATCAGCTTGCACTTGGAGCCAGCGGCTGTCCTTTTTGATACACTTCACGGCGAGGGCTGCAGGGCACTCGGTAAACATGTGCTGAGAGGTGATGGACGGGACCTGGCCTCCTTCTGCTCCTATCGCTCCCTGTTAGCGCTTCTTTTCCTCCCTTGCTTCTCACTAATCTCAGCTGACAAGGGAAACACAGTGTTTCGTATGTGCCATAGAGTCATGCTGACCTGTGTCAGTTCAGGGGAATGAGAACAGGTACGACTAAGTAGGGGATAGGCAGGACTTACGAAACTGTAAAGCAAGAGCATGGCACAAGAAGAAAACTTTTCTAAAACACAAGTCCAACAGTCCAAAAACATTCTTCCTTCACTTAGATGTTATAAGAACAGATGTCAAGAAGCTTCAGTTTCCAAACTTTTTGGCCATTGTCTCTGAATACTTACATGTACTTTTTGAAGATTTCAGTCTGCTTATTTTGCATATGTCCACTTTAGAGATCATAATATGGACATCTGGGGAACAAACGTGCCTCAAACATGCACTTCTGCACCCAGAAGACTGCTGCCTCCGCTGTGCTGAAACATTGATGCAAACCTCCAGCTGTGACGTAACCCATCATCAGTGACACTTAAAGTGGGATGATGGGATGAATATTTCAATGACCTGTTTGCTTGAGCACAGACCTCAGGGGTCAAACTCGGAGGGTTACAACTCTATTCTGGGAATTTCCACTGAAAGAAGGCTTCTTTGCATGTGGAGCTGCCAATTCTTTCATCTGCACATTTCTCAATTAAAAGAAGTTTCAAGAGAAGGTTGTTTGAAAGCTTGCAAAAAAAAAAAAAAACTGTATCAAGACTGTATATCCAAGCCTACACACTGAGATGTAACATTGCTTCAACTTACATCATATTTTAGTAGGGGTCTAAGTTTGAAAAATAAAAAAAGGGGGGGGGGGGGTCTTTTCTCAGCATGCTTTAGACAGTGAGTTTGTTAACGCGGCTTTTAGATGCCTGTTCAAACTGAGCACCAGAATGGGTTTTAAGTGACTTTGAAGGTGGCATGGTTGTTGATCTGAGTGTTTCAGAAACTAATGACATGCTGGCATTTTCACACACAGCCGTCTCTGGGTTGTACAGAGAATGGCTGGAAAAAGAGAAAATGTCCAGTGAGGAGCAGTTGTGTGGACCAAAAAAAAAAAAAAAGCCTTGTTGATGTCAGAGGTCAGCAGAGAATGGACAAATTAAATCCACATGACAGGCAACAGTAACTCTTAATAACCACTAGTTACAACCATGATATGCAGAATTATAGTTGCATAACAAGTTGAACCTTACAGCAGATGGGCTAAAGCAGCAGAAGATCACTTTGGGTACCACTCTTATTAGCCAAGAACTGGAAACTGAGGCCAAGGCTGGACAATAGAAGATTGGAAAAACATTGTCTAGTCTGATTTCAGCTGCATTCAGATGGGTCAGAATTTGGTGGAAACAACATGAAAGCATGCCAGCTTTTAATCTAACCATCTTTTCCAAAACTCTAAACAAGTGATAAAAAGAAAAAAAGATAGCAACATGCAGCTACCCTCTATGATGTTTAGAATCAAACATGTAACTAGCAACATGGCAGATTTCCCTAAGAGTGCAGCATGGTTTCGGTTCAAGGAATGTAAATAGCCTGATTACTGTGTCTTGGTGTCGTCTCGGAAAAGTGAACATTTAGAAGCAGTTAGAAAAAATACAATGCTCTGATTACCATGTCATAACATGAACAGATGTGTTTTCCTGTTGAAAGTGACATTAGTAGTGCTTTTTTGGTTTATTATTTTCAATTATACTTTTGTCTCTGTGTGTACATGGAGTGGACCACTGACAAATGGAATCTTGAGGAAAATACAGGGGGGGGGGGCTCAACCAACCAAATCTGCATCTTGGCCACCAATTAAGAACTGGATTGTTTTTTTTCCAACTTCTGATTGAGTAACTATGTTGTTCTTTCAATCTGAAGTTGATTGTTTTCACATGTTTTCACTGTTTGGGCACAGCATTGGATATCACATATTTTCCATCATTACAATTTGATTTCCTGCAGATTGTAGCATTTATTGGGTGTGTTTTCAGCATCACATGAGACTTCTACAACTCTGAGGTTAGTTTGTGATTCATCAGAAGACTAAAGGGTCATTCCACTGCTCTTTAGAGCACTGAAATAATCTAAAACCAGGTCCCAATCAAAAACCACATATTTAAATGACTCAAACCTGGTTTAAATGATCCCTTACATAGTATGGATGATAAAAACCACAGTATGTGATTTATGAAACCTTAATTATATTTCTGAAAATGCTTAAAGGAAACTGGAAATAGATGTACATATTTACATACCAAGACACATTTTTCTTGATTTATTTGCCAACTAGAAAGTTTGACATTTCAAATCGAACTGTTCAGATATGATTTGAGCACATTCCATTAAAAAAAACATTTTAGTTACATCAAACCAACCACATGGACAGCAACTTTTCTTTTTCTCTCTCTCGTTCTTTTCTTTTTACATTCATTTTTACACAACCTCCCTCCATTCAGCACCACAGCGTTTGGACTTGTGAGTGGTTATCGTGACTGCTTCGTTTCTGTAATTCCCAGAAATCACCAGGGACTGAACATCTCTAGCGGTACTTTGTCAAGCCTCTAATGTAGAATGCTTGTCTACTTCATTATCCATCTATTATTTCTACCAGCCCACATATATCACATATATCATACAAACATAGATTTCAAAAATAAGACATTCAAATAATTAGAGAATGCTAGACCCCAGTCAGTCCAGTGAGGACTACGCCTGCAGGGCTGGCTGAGGAAGATTTGGGGGTTTCACTGCTGCTCCGTGCGTGGAGCGGGAACTCGGGTGTGTGAATGAGCGGAGACTCACGGCTGTTTGGAAAGCTGGTGACAAAACACTCCGGATTTCCCCGTCAAAAACGCCGAGCAACAACCAGGCTTGAAACCCTCTGCTGCGTTTATACTCGGAGGGAACGGAAGACGGTGTCATTTCAGGAGAAACCGACAGGCAGCAGACTAATAGTTCATGGCTGAATGGTCACTGGACGGGGCGGATTTTTTGTTTGTAATGTCTTCTGCTGCTGCTGCTGCGCGGACCGGGCCGTGGAGGAGCCATAAAGCAAAGCATGACAGAAGAAGTGAAAGAAACGGCGCACCACAAAGGAGGGCAGAGCCGGGCGTGTAAGCACAGAGAAGCAGTGCCCTAGATCTATAAAGCATCTGACTTATTCTGTCACCCAGGCTGCTTTTATGCGGTTTGGGGCAGCAGTTCTTCAATCCACACCTGGAAAAACAAGGAGAATGAATTCTCTGGCAGTACAGCCCCATGCGTAAATGGAGACTTATGTGCGTACATGCGCTGTCTGTCTTTTCTTCTTCTTCTCTAATATGTTTGTTTTGTCATTAACTCAAGTGCTGTCCCACGATCACACTGCTATAGATGCTTTATAGACTTCCTCATACTTCATATGTGCCATGAGTGATGGCGATGCCCGCCGAGGCTTACGGTACCGGTGCGCCGAGCGGCATTTATGAGAAAAGCTCGAGCGCACCGGATCGCAATGGTTATGTGAAAACATGTGCCATCCCACTGTGCCGTGACCGAGACTATGAGACGTGGGTGAGGCTACTGTTAACGAGGATATGGAGTTCCCAGAGACTCCGGGCTGCGGTGTGTGTGGGCTCGCTCTCAGTTTTTCTCGGCGTCCTGGTCAAATGTGCAGACTGGAGAGCTGAGGGAAGCAGCAGCAGCAGCAGCTCTGATAGCTCGCATTCATCCTCTCCCCTTCACTTTGTTTCAGGCTGCGCAGCGGAGCTGCTGCAAACTTGCTGGAGTGCGCTCTCGCTCCTGTTCACACTCGTCTGTGCCTTCTTTTGGGTCGGTGTGTACTTGATTCGCTGCGGGGTGCTGATACAGACCGCCCTCTCCCTCCTGACCTTGTGCCACCTGGGCGAAGCGGCGGCGTGGTCTCTTTTTGATGGGACAGATGAGCAGCTGCTCTCAGTCGGCTCAGCGGCCGTGGTTGTGCTCGTCTGCGTGGCCACCGGCGCACTCATGGTAGCGCGGCTCAACCAGGGCATTCCGGTGATCGTCTTCATCAGCATAGTCAGGACTATCTCGCTGCTGTCGCTGCACAAGGTGCGGGCCACTTGGAGACCGTACGTGGCCTACCTGGTTGGAGTGCTGGGCATCCTGCTGGCGAGGTATGCTGACAAGCTCCTTCCCAACCAAGGGAGACACAAGGAGGGCTGCACCCCCGTGACTGGAGCCAGGGAAGAAGTCCCTGTATTTAAAAGGCGCAGGAGGTCCAGTTCTGTGATAGCCTCAGACATGGCGCACAGTCAGGCCAACAGCAAGTCACATCGGAGGACCTCTCTGCCATGCATCCAGAGAGACCAGGTGAGAAGTTTGTGCCCCCCTCTGCCTTTCTATTTCTGACTTCTTTTCTTCCTCCAGTGACAAATTTGAGTTTTGTAGGAGGAAGAAAAGCAATGGCAATTGGAAGACAAAAAAAAAAAGAGAAGAGAATAATTTTCATTATCACTTCATAACTCTGTTTCTATTTATTTTGTGGATGTTGAACAAATCATGTAGTTAGGTGGTTGGTCATTTTTCAAAGGTCACAGCATTTTTATCACGATCATTTGGTTTGCATGTTATGATCCTGCTTTACATTGCAGCAATGATATTACAGGCAGTGTTTGGATATTTTATACACAAATTGTTTTAGATCCAACACTTTTGAGTCACTTTCAGACATTTTAGGGCAAAAAATATTATAAAACTCTATATGCTATTTTTTAAGAAGCAGCATAACAACAAAGACTGTTTTAATTTAACAACTGACACGATATATTGTACAAAATTTTATGAGTAACATTTTTTTTAAAAGAAGATATGCATGAAGCGTTAGGAAAAAGACTTACAGGCTTGTCATATCAAAATAAACAACCTTCCTACAGGAGGCTATTTTTGATACTGTGCTGATAAGAAAGTGACCATGAGATTATGTCATTGATTTGTCTAATCCCGAATTATTTAGGTCAGACATTTTACCTGGATGATTTCTGAGCCACCACCTTTCACTTCTGGACTTTAATTTCACGTGCTTCACATCGCTTATCGAGGCTTGCTGTCCTTAAACCCCAGGAATGTTGTAGCACTGGCTTTTAAAGCTCCTCTGATACTGATACACATGCATACCTGTGTTACAAGGAAACCAAACCTCAATCAGCGAGCATGCTGGGCATGTGAATGGGAAGCAGACTTTTGGAGTGATCAAAGCTCTCGCTGTGACCTGCAAGCGTGGTTGAGTTTTGGAGATGAGAGGGTGCAACGTCGGCTGGGGCCGCTTGAAAGATGCCCTCAGTTCTCTGGCTAGTTATTGTTGCAGTGTGCTCTTTTTTTTTTTTTTTTTTTTTTTTTTGTGGCTGCACACATGATAAGTCTGAAAAGACTCTTAAGTGTTTACTCTCATTTAAGATTTCATGCTGCAAGTCAGAATTCACTCGTTTTCACTCAAATTCAGTCGTTCTTTATTCATTTGAATTACAGTCATCTTAATAGTAAGTGGCTCACAAAAGGATTAAATATGATTGATAAAAATAAAATAAAACCTTTGCATAAATGCCAGGATATGTTACCAAAGAGTAATCCTGCAAAGAGTTAGAAATGTCAATAGCAGTGAAAGTTGTTCTTTTGTTATCTTCTAAAATGATCCAGTGCCTTCTACGTATACTCACATACTGTTGGACTTGATAATGAAAGTAAAAGGTAACTTTCATAGAGGTTAATGTTTGGCCAGGAAAATAAAATCTATCATTATTTAAGTAACAATAAAAAAAAAAAAAATCATGTCTTTTCTCACATTTCAAAGACACATAAAATGTCAGAAAAACAAACCCAACAAAACGAAGATGGATGCTTTTGTGTTTCCTTTCAGCCTCCATAGAATATTTTCAGACAATCAAAACTGAGTGCAACAAAAGCAGCCTCCATAAGAAGACATTAGTAATAAACACCAGTCAGTAATGCAACTAGTCGATGACTTTTCATTTTCAAAAGCTCTTTCTTACTTTTTTCTTTTCTCTTTTTTTTACTTATATGGGTTTGGACTGACTCGGCCCAAAAGACAGAAAGAAAGAAAGAAATCAACAAATTGACTATATCTTGCCACAATTTTGACAAGCATCTGTGGCTCTCCTCACCTTGGGCAGGAGCCAGAGGCCCTCCGCTGAAAGATGATCTCAATTACAACGTTTTGTTGTGGGACATAAAGGCAGCAGTGCTCGGCCTGTGAAGCGAGGAATATATTAGTTTCCATGACAAAGTCTGAGCGATCTGCCATTCCCTTTCATCTCTGGCGGTGCTGCTAAGCAGTTGTCCAGTCATGGCCTGCCTGTAATTGAGACACACATGGCGTGCATATGCTGTCTTGACAGCGTCTTGTCTGTGTGGTCTGTAACGTGTAAACAAGCCCATTCTGATCCACTCCAGTCATCACCTTGCTCACACTGGGTTCTGGCCTCCCTAAGGAGGGGGAGGGGTGGGGTGGGGGTCAGGCACACTTTTTGGGGTGCAGCCACCACATGATAATGAGCACTGGAGAGGTGTCAGATAGCTCATAGTGTCTAAGTGACTGCATGGGTGGAGAAAATGACTTCCTACCTACTGAACGGTTTCCAGAAGCTTCTTTGTCAGAGGAACTAAATAAGTTGGTTGCTGTGTTCAGCAGAGTAATGTTGTTTTAAAAAAAGGAGCTTAACAAAAAGTAGATCTGCACTGTGTTAGCCTGGTGTTGCTTACATTGCTGCTGTTCATCTGAAGTGTTTGAGGAATAGAGTGAAGCTGGATGGAGGATAACGTTTGATAGTTAACTTTCTTTTTCTCAGTGAAGAGTCTTACACAGGCATCAGACTGTCATTAAATAGGCTCTTCAGATCGATAGTTGCTGTGTAAAAACAGTTCACTCAGAAATAAATAGAGCAAAGAGGAATCCCTCTGTATCTCCATCCTCACAAGCCTTAAAGCAACAGTGTTGCCCTCCGTCATGCTGCCAAAGCTCCAAGGTTGAGCTGAAATCTGCAAACTGCAGATTCAATAAACACTCATTTTCACTATTTTTTTATTACATTTTGGCTCCCAGCAACGATCAGACCTTTAAACTGGTAGGTTTTTGCAAAGCTGGGGTTGTTGTCCCCATCAAGAAAGTCATCATCAGCTGATATGATAGTGGTAAGCTAAAGGGGGGGGGGGGGGGTTGTTGGCCAGTCCTCTGTGGTGCAGCTGTGGATATTGAACGGGAAGACGAGGTGTGGAATTGTAGTGTGGATCACTTTTCGCAGCGTGAAAGGAAATTTGAGTCTCTCCTGCTGCCAACATCAGCGCTGTCACAGAAGTTTCTCTCCTCTTGGGCGGAGGAAAGCAGTCGACTGTGTTTCTGGCGTTTTGAGTGTTTTTAGCTAAGCCTACTCGAGCTGCAGGGTTGCAGTAGAAGTGATTATGCAGGCAGTGGGAGTGAGCTGCTCTTCAGGCCATTCTCTTTATGAAGTAATGAACGCCACTCCCTTTCCTCCCAGGAGCTCCACCCCCTTTCCAAAGCACTCTGCTCTCTGTCCTCTCACTGACACCAACATAAATATTATCCCAACCAGAGGAGGAAATTCTTTCTTAACTTGGATGATAAAGATATTCTTGAAATCTATGATAATGACTTCCTCTGGATGTGGATCTAAACGCAATTACCGTTGCTGTTGTAAATGCTTCCTCATACTCTATTTTCGCTGCACCATCCATAATTGAATTGTGTTTAGGATGGAGGAGGTTGTTGATAGCCTGTAGAGCATTGATTTACCCAATGCTTTTCTCATCCCCAACTCCTTGTTTGTATTCTAAACACATAACCTCAGGGGATATGATGTTTTTTTTTTTTTTTTTGTGTGTGTGTGTGTTTTTCCTTTTTTTGACTAGACGTGTGTCCGGGTTTTAAACAGTCCCACTGAAAGCCACCCCATGCACTTTGAAAGGAGGCAGATAAAAGGCATGGGCTTGTGTGTCTTATGGCTGGACGATCAGCTTCCTACTTTCCATCACCATTCAGTCCCAGTGCATTTGCTGTGTGAGGAGGAGGCGAGTGGTTGGAGTGAAAGTAGGTTATTCAAGGTTTTGTTTAGTAGCCATGCAAAATGGCTTATGCCCGATATGGCTTTGCAACGTTTAGCGTTTTCGTGCTCCACATTTGTGTCTTTTAAAGTCACATGGAATAGAAAGTACACTCCATAATCCTAAAGTTTTATATATCAGGAGACATTAAATTGCCATCTGATTCTTGTTAGGTCATAAAAAAATAGGTAAATAAAACTTCAGAGGAATAATAATTCATTACACCATGCTATTCTTATTTAACAAAAACAGACCAAGTATATTTAAAAAAAAAAAACAACTGAAAACTATTTTCTGCTTCAAATTGGAGGTCAGTTGCAATTTATTAATTGATCATTGGCAAACACACTACCAGTCAAAAGCTTTAGAACACTCAAATTCTCCCAGTTTTTATTTTTTATTACTTTTAAAAGTCCAATGAAGAGCTCAAAATGGTATAAAAGCAACTGGTAAGCTTCCAGAGGTTAAAAAAGGGTAGGCCTACCCAAAACTAAAAATAATGTACATTTCACTATCATACAAACAAAATCTTTTTCAGGGAACAAAGCAAAGCAACTTACAAGTGCCACATTTATGGGAACTTCTGAAACCTTCTGAAGAACATTTGATTTTCAGTGCAAAAAGAATCCCACGATGTTCAGCTGTTATAGCTATCAAAGGTGGCTACTTTAATGTATATTGTAAATTGATTCCATGATTTCTTTTTTTTTTTTTTTTAAACCCCAGTTGTTAATTTGTTCTATGCTTTCATGTCAGAGTATAATAAGACATTAAAATGTATAATTTCCAACAAAACTAGGGAGGTGTTCTAAAATCTTTGACTGGTAGAGTATGAATGTCTTTATAAAAGGTGAATTTGTGGGAATTTGCTGGTTTGGAGCATCCAAGTGAGCATCCAAGCATCCACACAATACAGGGAAGAAAAATATCAAGGATTTTTCGTGAAGCAGTTGTTGCTGTCCATAAATCTGGGAAAAGGAAGAAACTTTTTTTTTTTTTTACAAGTGGAAAACATTCAAGAAAGTTGCCAATATTCCCATCAGTGGACATCCCTGCAAAGTTATCCCAAGGTCAGACTGTGCATTGCTGAGAGAATCTGCAGAAACCCAAGAGCTACAACTTGGTCTCCACAAGCTTCATTTAGCATGACAGACGTTAAAGACAGTACAGCTAGAAAAGATGATTTCACCTTGGAGCACTGCAGTCATTCAGTCGACCATGAACTCCTTTGTATACCAGAGTATTCTGAGGTCAAATGTGAGACCATCTGTCCAAAAAGACGAAGCTTGGCTAAAATTGGGTCATGCAGCAGACCAATGACCCAAAGCGCACCAGTAAATCTACAACAGAATGGCTTCAAAATAAAAAGAATCAAGGTGCCTCAATGGTCCACTCGAAGCCCAGACCTCAGTCTGATTAAAATGTGAGAGCTGTGCATAAATGAAAGCCTGCCAACTTCAATGAACGGAAGCACAATCGTACAGAAGAGAGGGACAAAATTATTTTTCTTTCACATAACCATTGAAACCATTAATTTAATGGTTGTACAAGCTCAAATCTTGGGGTTTACTTAGTTTTTTACACACTGCTTTTGCGTCTCAGATTAGTTTTTGTTAAATTAATTATGACATGATGTTATTTATTGTGTGTTCTTACTCACTGGAGTTTTATTTACTTAATTTAAGGATCTCTTAAAGACCACATACATCTTTAATTATGTTTTTATCTGTAAATACAGTTGAAGGAGGGTATATTATTTGTAATTTTTATTAAGGAACTTTTTTTTTTTTTACTTTTGTTTGGTTTCTTGCTCGGTCACTGTCTCCTTTTCTATTCCATCATTACTTCCATGAGTCTGTCAGTCCACTGTCACTCTGTCAGTTGGATTCATCATGGGTGATGTGTACCATTGTGCCATAAAGTGATGCACAGCTGTCGCAAGAGACAACCAGGATCAGAGTCCAAAGTTACTTTGGCTGGTTTTTGCCAGTATTCCTTCAAATGAAAATGAAACTGACATTTTAATTTGAAAAAACGTCCCACTGGCCAAATTGACCAAGAAAGTCAAGCAAGTAAAATGAGACTGATGTCTAAAATAGACAGTGTGGATATTAATATTGCTGTTTCCTTTAATGCAGATTCTTTTTTTCCTGCCACGTGATTTGACCCCATTGGAGATTCAGAGAATAGTAAAATATTGTGAGAAGTCTTATTCATATTCTCTCTGAGAGAATTACATGCTGTTTCTGATTTCCAAAGGTTCAAAATAGAATAAAAATGAAAATATAACCAATGTTTTTAGGCTGTCTAATTGTTTTTTTAAGAGGTGCATGATTGAATAAACAGAAAATGAAAGATTTGAAAGGGAAAGCATACCAGGAAGTTATGCAATTTTATTTTTATTTTTTCAAAACAATCGTCTGTTCACACAAGCAGAATTTCCATAATGTAAATGCAGCCGTCCCCGTGGACATGCCATGGATGGATGGATGGATTCAGCCTTGGTCATGCGGTCCGACATGATTGAGTTTAAACATTTTCCAACTTTTTCTGTTTCAGTGGCACATGACTGGTGGTAAAGTCTGATTGGTTTAGGAAGGTAACCTGATTACCAGCCATGGTGCTCACATAGCATACAGAGAAAAAGAAGATTTAGGTTGTATGATCTAACAGATTTTTTGAGCCACAACAGAGTCAAACTCCTCCAATTTGATGCTGATCAACAAGGATCAAAATATCATAAAATGGGACATGTAAAAGGCTGCATCTCTGATGTCTAAATGATAATATATGATATGAAGCTACAGTCAGCTGATAAGTTGATCTGACTATTTAGATCTGCAAACGGCTAGCCTTCCTCTTCCACACTTGAACTGTTTCAATTCAAAGTAATAACTGAGATTCTGAGGTGTTTTAAAAAAAAAAATCTTTTCAACAGTCAGGCATGGCGAAAAACTATCTTTCTCTTTGCGTTACTTCACCTTTGTCCCCCAGACATGGTATTACATCTCTCTGAATCCTCCATCTTTTTGTTGCCTTGTTGCCATATTCCTAAATCCCAACAATAACCTGGGTGAGAATAAAGCTATTGTTATTGATAACGATAATGGCCAAGAGAAGAAGATCGGAATTGTAATAAAGGCGAATTATCCTTTAAACTTTACATTACACGGTTCACCCATCTGTGTCCAATTCTTTCCTTACCTTCATTTACAGCAACAAGAGTAGCTCATATTCTCTCCCTGCGTCTCTGATCACATAAGCCCACCAAACCAAAGGCCCAGGACTAAATTGAATACCCTTCTTTCCTCTTCTCTTTACCCCTGGCACGACTACGCTCTCGTTCCCTACTGATTACCATGGAAATTGCGGACGTCTGTGTGTGTGTGTGTGTGCGTGTGTGTGCTGCAAGCAGCTTGATGGCTGCCAGCTGCTGCAGGCTAAGAGGTTGAATCTGCCCTGAGAAACACGGAGGGCCTCAAACCACAGACACAACTGACGCTACTGAAACTGCTAAACAGGCACAAGCCTCCAGCCCTGACACACATCACGCATATTAACACCTCAGCTTCCTGATAGCTGGCTCACATTTGATTCAAATGGCACAACCTGAAGCAAATTATGCACTTTCTGCATGCGTGTTGAAGGGTAGATTACACGCTGGACTTTTCTTCTGCTCTCTGTTCTAGACTAAAGCAATTATGTCACTTAAGTTTTTCTGTGTTACCATAAAAGATTGACTGTCTGAGTAATTGAGTTGGACATCATGGTGCTGGCACAAATGCGTGCATGCGTCGAGTATGTGAGTGTCTGTGCTCATGTGTGAGCAAATTAAGTGTGTATACATGTCTGTGTGCATGAATACTGCAGGGCTGGATATTAAATACTGAATAGCCAGAGAGTTTTGAAATTGTTACCATGAAGAAATACTGCAGATTATTTATTTTAGGAAATGAAAACACACACACACACACAAAACATTTTTCATCCACAGAAACCAAACTCTCAGATGTTAAGTGTTGTCAGGATACAATGAGCTGCAGTGGTGTTTTTGTTTTAATGGTCATTCAACATTTATTTGGGGGTTGAAAATTTACATTGTTTTTACAAACAATGAAGGCAATGAGTTAATATTTAACATTTACATTTTAGTATCATATATTCAAGACAACCCTCCGCAGAGTGCTCGAGGCTTCATGGGAGTTTGCCCAACCAGTCCACATGTGTTTTGTGGACTTGGAGAAGGCTTTCGACCGTGTCCCTCGTGGCA
>JBAMYA010000021.1:4670946-4696827 GCA_037176975.1 Arrhamphus sclerolepis | reverse complement strand
TATGTTAATTTATTTTCAGTGATGCTCCTTGTTACATGTTCATTGCTGGATTTATGGAAAAACATCAACCAATATTGTATATCCATAATTATTATAATGGAGATAAATAAAGAATACTTACATTATAATGTAAATTAGAAGTGTAACACAAAAAACTGTATTTTTAGGCCTATTTTGAATTTTACTCAAATACAGATACAAATACAAATACTCCCCCCCTCAACAAATACAAATACAGATACAAATACTGGCTGCTTTGCACACCCCTAGTGTGTATATAGGCTATTGTATGAATCTGCAGACCTCTGAGACACTGAGTGTTGTTATATTTGCATGTTAAAATGTAGAAATACGATTAGACAGTAAATGAACATGACTGAGGAATGTGAGTACGCTTGTTAGCGAGTACCCAACGCAGCTCTTTGCTGGGTGACGTGTAACTTTGAAGCTGCGTGCCATGACTGGCCTCATTCAGATAAAGAAGCTGAATTTGGTCTCAATGCAGCCTCAGGGGACTGTGACAGAAAGAGTGCACCCTTTCTTGAAATAAGGGTTGTTAATATTGTAGTGAAGAACAAAGAAGTTTTACTGCCGCTTTTCAATATTAAATACCTCAAACAGCGGAACAAAACAACTGTGAAAAACCCACCGTATGCAATGTACCCAGCATCAAAGTATAAATGGGAATCAGGCAGGCAAAACATTATGCAGTGGTCAAAACCTGGGGCATTTGCTCAAGCACAGTTCTTTCAAAGTTCTGCCACAGCATTTCAATTGGGTTGAGATCTAGACTTTGACTAAGCCATTCCAAGACTTTGATTGTTTTATTTTTCAGCCATCCTGATATAGATTTGTTGGTGTGCATGGGATTTTGCTATTGCATGACCTAATTTTGCCAAGGATTTTGCTGTTGGCCAGACAGCCTCATATTTATCCCCTAAAATACTCTGGTACATAAAGGCATTTGTTGTCGACTCAATGAAATCAAGTAAAGCAATTCTGAATCATTACCCCTCCATCACAGTAACAATTGTTTCTCTAAGACTTTTGCTTACGTCTTACCCTCTTAGCACTACATTAACATGCAAACACCAGAATTCTCCAGACCAGTGAACTGCCAGAATGCATGCTTTTATCGAGGTCTGCACACATGCTGATGATCACTTCCTCAAAAACTGAAGATTAGCAGAGCTTGGCTACAGAACAAATCCTACATAGGATCAAAGATATTTCTGACTAATGAGGCCAACTGTGCCATACAATCAGAAATTTCTTCCCAAAAAGCCACAAGACCACCTCTTCACCATGCTGCACCACTATCCTACAGTTCAGCAGTTGCTTTGAAGTACCAAAACACACACTTTTTCACATCTAGTGTCATTTGCGGGTGTTATAGGCTACATGTGATGTATAATTTAATCCACCAGACATCACATCCTACAAACTGGGACCACTGCCACCCCTGTTGTACATACCATCTTCACACATTCTCTCACAAGGTTAATGTTTGAAATAAATTCCAACAAACAATCACTCTGGGTGGTGCAGTCAGAAAGCTGTATTCACTTTTCTCTTCATACATCACAATATACTTTACCCAAGGCTAGTGCACAGCAGTGATAACATATTATTGCTAAACTATATTTGGTTATTATATCATCATACAGTATATCATGTAGATGAGTGATACAGAGAGTTTTAAGGTAGCTATTATATTGTTTTTTGCTTACTAAGCCTCTGTGTATGGGTGTAACCACAGAGGATGGCTTTCTGTCTCTCAGTCTGTGGCCTGTTTCCCCAGAGGACAACCAGCATCCCCTATCTTATCCTCCTGTTTGCTTTGCTTTTAGCCAGGTTTTCCAGGATGGCTACCAGCATGATGGCCCATTCTTCATGGCTCTGTGCTTTGTTTCACAGCAAAAGCCTGCCAGAGTGCACCAGCATGGGCCATGTCCTGTTCTCCAGCACCTTCACTGTCCCTGCATTGCTCTGCTTTCCCTTCTCATGAGGAACTGGAACCCTCTGAGAATCTCAGGGACAAAACAAGTGTTTTGCTGTTTAATGTTGAAGAGCACTTGCTCTTGGGGTTGACCTGAGCTCTTTCTAGGGGATCAAGCTCTGTCATATAAATCCTTCCACCTGCAAAAAGAGGAAGCAAAAGATTTATACCCCCACAAAGATACACATGCTGTTTATTTGAGGCTTACTGCAATGTTTGCAGTTTGTACATCAGTGATTTATAAAGGATGAAGGGATGTGATTTAAAGGCATATGCCTAAGCAGGAAATTACTGTCTGTTTATTTACTGGAGTCCTGTGGGAATCTAAATATGATTGTAAATGCTGAAATAGTGGAGTAGATATTGGCATGCCTGTATGTGTGTGTGGTCCCCTTGCTGATGAGCAAAGACAAAACTGAGAAAACAGTCCTTGCTGAGTCAGTTTAGTGAATAAAAGATGAATAATGTTGCACTAGAGGCACTATAGAGGCACCTTGCACAAATTGACATGCACACTGCCTTTGACTTAACCCCAGACTCATGTCCCACAAACCCTGAATGAAGTTAAAGCAAAGCTTTAAACTGGATCCTCACTCTAAATCAGGACAATTTCAGTGTACAGACATTATTTAGACCAAATTAATATTATCTAGAAGTTTACTTTGCTTCCCTCCATTTGATTGTAAAGGTCAGGTCGGTAATGTTTCGCTGTTTAACTATTCATCATCTTCAAAAAAACCCCTCTTGATGTATATTGCCTCTTCCAGAAGAAATATTGCCTTCCATTCCAGCCAGACTCATGGCTCCATGAAAGCATTTTACAGTGCAACTGCAACACCCGGTCATGTTGTTGTCTAAGACTCTCACTGTGGACTACTGTCACTATTGTCTGTTGCTTGACAAATATTAGAAACCAACAAAATAGTGAAAAATGTGGATCAAACATTTTTCTCTTCTAACCTTTCTAATCTTCTGGCCTTTAGTAACATGATTCATACATGTTACAGTAAGTCTTAAAGAGTATAAATACCTTAGTTTTACCATTTTTAGTTTGTATTGAAAGATTAGAGGTAAAATACCAATCATGCTTCAGCAGGCCAGAGGGACTCCCTCTATTTTGTTGGACTTGAAATGAGCACATGAGAGAGAATTTCTTGTGCACTGGGTATGTAATCAGCCAATCAACACCAAGCTCCATAGCCTCAAATAGGCTTGCTCCAACATCAAGTCAATATCCTTTGGATTCACATCTTAAAAATCTAACTTAGCAGCAGAAATAAACATGTTTACATGGTGTGAATTTTCATCACTTTCAGTGGTTCAAATGGGTCTGAAGGCTAGCGTACGTAGTTTCCTGCCCAGATAGCAAAGAATGGTTGGTCCAAACGTGATCCATATCTGCATCTCTCTTTGGCTCACATTTCATCTTTGACTCAAGGTGAGTTTTTCTGCCCAAATTTGGCCACATATCCATCCGACGTGGACAAAGTCTTTATTTTTTGGGGGGCTTTTAGGCTACACCTGGTTTTTACATCACTTACCATATACCATTATAGAAACAAAAAAAACAAACAAAACAAAATTGACCTGTGAAACTTGGGCCACATCTGGCCCATACAATACATGGTAAAACTCAGATCTGATACAGTTCCTGAACTATGGGCCACATCTGGCCCATGTGTCATTAAATTTCCATTCCTGGGCCATAAGTGCCCTTATTAGGCCCACTTGTTTGCTGTCTGAGTGGTGGCTTCATTCAGATCTCTTCTGTGTCCATCATCTTAGTGATGAAATATCTATGAAGAGATCTTCTGAATGAAAAACTAAAGGGTTCAACCACTAAGTGACAGTATGAACTGTATTTCAGAGAAAGAAAAAAGGAAAAAAAAAACTCAGTAGGTTTATTAAATGACTTGCAGCAGCACAATTAATTTGTTGCCGCGTTTTTCTGCAGAGGAAGTGTGTTGTGACCAGGGAGCAGCTTCCATGGTTGACCAGTTTGAATCAGCTGGGAATTGAACCACACAAAGCAGACTGGCACCTTGCAGACTGAACAGAGCAGAAGCTTGTAAAACAAACAAACAAGTGAGTGCTGTGTTCACTTCGCAGCTCTCCACGTCCCAGCAGTAGTCCTGACTGTACCATTATACACTAATGGCTTTGGCATGCTGTTTTGAGATGGGCTGCCAGGTCTGCAGAGCCAGATCCCCTCTGAATGTGCAGACGCGGGAGATTGTGAGCAGGGAAAAATAGTGTCTCTATAAATGATATTATAAAACAATGACACAAGGATAATGTATCATACTTACAGTACGGACTCAGAAACTTTTACTCTGTCGGGGACGCATTTTATTCCATTGTATTTGATCATTTTCGAGGTCAAAATATGGGGTGCTCCCACTGAGATTTTCTCTGGGTCACAACACCCTTGTGGCACGTGCTTTCATCCTGGGAGACTGACAGATCTATCTCTGATTGAGACTGGGTTTTTCTAGCATCAAGCTGAGTCTCTCAGGAAGCATCAAGGCTATAAATCCCATTAGTCACACTTCAGAAATTAGGAACATCTGAATTGAAAAAAAAAGGTAAACAGAAGCTGGAGTGAAAATGTAGTAATAGTGTCAGATCATGGGATTATATTTGTGTTTGTGTGCATTTCCATTGTGTGTTATTGTTCATTAAGTATATGCTTTGCTGGCTGCTGCATGAGAAATAGTGTGTGAAAGTGCACGGATGCTTTAAGGCGTGCATTTCTGCATATGCACAAGCGTGTTCCTCATTCCCTGCACTCAGCCCCCTCCCCTGCCCTTGGCAGCCCACCTCAATAGTTCCCTTCCCTTCGGCGATGACGCAAATGGCCCGCGATTACTGATCCCCACAGTAAAACCTGTAAAACATTAGCCAGCATGAATAGGAATGGCTCTCCATACTCTCCCCTCAGGAGGGAGAGAGGGAAGGATTTATAAGTATCCTTCACTGGCTCCTGCAGCCTGAATGGAGGTGAGAGAAGACAAGGCAGTTTTTATGGAATCACCTGGAATTGCACACTAGAATGCTCATAAAATATGGGCAAAAATGAAAAATAATTACGTTTAAATATGCTTTCTTCTCATTTCCAAAACATTTCATCATTGGGTACCCATTTGGAAATCTATCAAGATCATAATACCATCCTTGAGTTATTTTATTCTTCTGTTGTTTTTATTTGTTGTCCAGGACTTTGGCTGACTGTGTTGATTTTAAAGTGCTTTATTGATAAAACTGAGTTGAGTTAAGTTGAGCCATGGATTCTGCAAATTTGTATTGTCTGTCTAACCCTAGTAATCAGTATGTTGCAATTCTGAAGAAAGTAATAAAATTATCCCCTACTGGGATGACCTTTATCTGGTTTCACTTCAGAGATTTATCCTTGACATGAAGAGATCCTGGAAGATCAAAAGATTCTGTAATCCTTTACATAGCAATTATAGCAAGTTTTTGAAATTTGTGTGGATGATAAGGCTGTATTAGTGTTCATTAATGCTATTATCAAGTTCTATTATTATTATCATTATTATTATTATTATTATGGTTATTATTATTATTATTGTTCCAGGGATAACATTAAAAAGAGAAGTATCTGAAAAAGGAAACAGCTAGAAAACAGGAATGAGAGTACCTCCACCTGCAGGTGCAAAGTAGGATTACATTTTCTTGCCAAAGCTGTAAAGGGGACAGTTTACAGTAGCCTACCTCTGGCCAGATGATGCGTGGCTATCATCCCATCCTTTGGCATCCCCCCACCCTCCCCCACATCCTGCCATCCTGAACAGGATGGAGCAGGTGTGTTGATAAAGGATTGATGGATGCATGTTTACTATTGTTCAGTCAGTCATCAAACTGCATTTAAAGATCTTTGTTGCCGTGGTATTGTTTCATCTATGCTGCTGCCACTTCTGAGGCTTCCACAGAACAAGACTTGGTAGAATATGACCTACTTTCTCTTTGTCAGCTGCAGTCGGAGTGAGTGCTGAGATGTCTGAGTCAAGCATTACAGACGTCACTACAGATAGCTGAGATAAAAGAACAAAGGACCTGTAAAGTATGAAAATATTCAGAGACCTCAAGGCAGTTGATGTAAGTATGAGTGTGTGTGCATATGGGAGTGTACGTGCACCTAAGTAAGGGGGTGCATGTGCAAATTCAAGACTTTGCAGACTGCACTGGCAGTGAGAGCGTTCAACTGGACAGAGAGGTGGTTTATAAATCCCTTGGGCCGAGCTCTGGAAATCCTGCAGACTGATCTCATGGCTCTTTAACACCGCTTTAATTAGCCCAACCACACAGAAAGAAGAGCACACATCTCTCCCTCTCCTCTTCTCTAGGAAGGTGATCTCTAGCTGCCTTATGCTTCTGTCCTCACTGGACGCTGACTTTGCATCACACTTAACAAGTGAACAGTGTCACAGATACTCTTTATTGTTATTCATATGAGCCAGCAATAAAAGTCAGAGAAAAGGAAAGTGGAGGAAAAGAAACCTGAAAGGCTGACTGTGACTGAGTAAAATAAAGAAAATTCACTGAAAGCAGTTACTGTATTTTGCATCAAGCAAGCGGGACTTTTTGGTTTATTTTTCAACAAATTAAATACAAAAATTTTAATCTATAATATGTTGATAATGATTGGTTTATTATGTGGTTCAAGGTTAGAGTTAGAGAGGATTTTTGGACTACAGGATGACTGCTGTTCCAGGTCACAACAACAGCAAACTGGCTCTCAGCTGGATATTACTGGGAGCAAGTTAAACACCAATTGTATTCCAGTAGTATGTTAGTGCTTTGACACCGTGGTGTTTGTCTGTCACCTCAGAGGTGCAGCAGTGTGCCACAGGGGTGGACATGGCACGTCTGCCAATCTATTTTGAAAAAAAAAAATGTCATGCTGGATTACAAATTATTTTTTCAGTGTCATCATCATCACATAATCAGGTTTTTTTTTTCCTCATATCCCCCAGCCTTAATTGTAATGATGATTTGATTCAAAAGCCGAAGCTACATATGAAAAGTCCAAAAAATCACGGGTGTCATGTTGCAAGTTGCATCGACTCTATTTACACTTCTGTGATGGTGACAGTAGTGCAGAAAAGTTGAGATTTCGGAGTAACATAGGTGGCCTTCGAGACACGCTTCTTTCAGGGATGGATGTTCATGACGATGCAAAAACAAATTCTTAGCACATTACATGTGCAGGACTGAGGAAGAAGAAGGTACATCTTCTGGTTTGTCCTCCCTGCAGTCCTGGCCTGTCTTCAGCAGGGAATGTGTGGACAATTTTGGAACCAAAAATGTGAGTATCACTCGGCAAAAATGGAAGAAAATAGCAACTGATAGGCCTCATTGCTTGGTATTCTCAGTGCTAAGCACTTTAAGTGTTTTAAGAAAGAATATTATTATATAGTCGTGATAGTAACTTTAAAAAAATTATGTTGCAGGTCTCAAATGCAAAAATAGATGTTTATGTTTATTAACAAATGAAGTAAAGCTGATTTGAGAAAGAAAAACAAAAACAACATGAAACATCTTGGTTTCATAGCATCTGCAAGGAAATGAAAGTCAAAGTAAATGGAATAATAATAGTTTTTCTTTTCTTTTTTTAGTTTCTGTGATTTGGGATCATAGTTTAATTTGCTTCATTTACTTACATGCCTGGAAATTTTTTTAATCAGCGTATTGAAGAAGGACAATTGAAGATAGAGCACAGATGTTGTATGTGGACAGAGAATTGACCACAGTTATACCAAGGCTCAAATCTAAATCTGCAAAGTCACACACACACACACATCCAGCCAAGTAATTTCGTTTTACCCTGGTAGCAGTTTTTTTTTCTTTTTGCTTAATATAAAACAACCTGACTGGATTTAGGGATACTTGGCTTATTTCTAGAAGGGCTGCTTTTGTAGTATGTCAGCTTCAGTTTGCCCATTGCAGTTGGCTCCCCTCCTCTTGGCTTCCCAGTTTCCACTCACGGTACAACATGAAGCAGAAAACTTTGTCTTCATGCCATCGACATGAATTCTGTATTTCTTTATTTATTTCAGGCTACACAGCTTGTCTTTTCAAGGTACATATGCTAATAGGAGGTTTGGCCCATGATGAACACATTTTGCATGTTTAGCTGACGGGTGAGAGTCGTCAGGCAATAATCCACTCCAGATACGGGATATTTTCATGTGGCATGTTATTGCAGCACTGGTTTTAACGTGAGCCACAATATTTTCTCACCATGAGTACGTCTTGCTGTCTTGTCTTAAACAAGATGTTTTTAATGTCCACGCTTAAACAATTGTCCAACAATAAATTGAGAAACGCTGCAACAGTAACAGTAAACTGAAGTTAATTTAAAGCATCAGCTGGCCTTCGTTCCTCAGTTTTGACCAACTGCAGACTGTTTGCTTTTATATGTTCTGCAAAAGTCCTTTCATGAGTACCTTATGGAGTGTGTTTTATGTTTAGTTTTGTGTCCATTTGCACAAAAAGAAAATAAAAGAAAAACAGCGAGAACTTGTGGCTGTGGATCGAATTCTGCTTTGAAACTTGGTTACAACCTATTAAATGTCATTGCAAGTACTGATTTTATTCAGGAACTGGACATAGCCATGGGAAACAGATGAAAGCATTTTTTTAGGATATTGTGTGGATATCAACCCAATTTTGAAATAATTTATCAAGAGTGACTGCCACTAACACCATCATGATGGCTTCTGGGGGGAAAAAAGTATTAAGTCTGTATTTTATCAAAACAAAAGAAAAATCTTTCTGAAATGGAGCCATTTGAGCCAGAACTTTTCAAACCACCTCCAACCATCAGCAACAATTGGTGATACTGGACTGTTTTATGCTGGTGAGATAAAAACATAGTAAAGTTTTGTGATTTCAAAATCCCAACTTTTTAAAAAAATTTTTTTTTTTTTAATCATTATACAGTATTTAGGTCAGTTTTTGGCAATAGTAACATTGTTTTCACCAATGTGGAACAGAGAAACAAAAATAAGGATTTATGTATTTTAATTACACTAGTCTAATTAGGTGGGACGTGCTCAGTTGGTTGCTATTTGCAATTTTAAATGCTGATTGACCATAAATGCTAAACATACATGTAAAACATACATAATAATCCCTCAACAATTGAATGCATTGAAAATAAAAAAAACTGAGTAAACTAACTAAAACTGTGATAAAAACTGTGATAAAATATTAGTTGCTGGTGTTAAGTGCATGTTTTAGAAATCATCTGGGCATGCTGACATTGAGAACTGTCGCAGCAGAGGACACTGCCATTAAACATAACCCTCCAATTATGAGATGGCATGAAAATGACACCAGGCTGCTACAAATTAACCGCATTAAACACTAAACACATGTGACTAATCTTTCACACTCTGTGTCTTTTTAATAACTGTTTAACTGTTCATCAATCCTTTGTGTTATTATGGCCTTTCTAGCCTTTTTTTCCTCGTTCTTGATGTTTTAGTCTTGACTTGTAAAAGCATTAAGTTACGTCAAGTTTCAATTTAAAGTATGACGTGACAAGTTATGATGTCAGATGGTGGAGAAATAAAAACCAATAAAGATTTAAAATTTTACTTCTTGTTATTCTGTTATCACTGTAAGTAAACTAATATACAATATTCTTCTTTTTTGATTTTTGAATTTGTCGTCCCTGTCTGCCTCTTACTTTTAGTAAATGTGAAAATGTTGTGTCAGTTGGCTCACTGTTACTTGTTCAGCAACTTCAAACTGATGAGACACGTTAACAAGGGGTTTTTAACCACTACATTTACTCGTTTATAATCAACCCTTTGTGCACGATAAGATGCAGCAAATACATAAAAGAACACATCAGAAAGAGTTTTTTTCTCTCATAATTTCCTCTCCAACTGACAGTGGGGCCAGTGCAAACTTGACCAACACTAAAATAAAGAAAAAAGGACCAAACTTAAACCTTTAGAATACCAGATTTACAGTTTTGTATATTAAAGTGGCAGAAAGGAACTTTTGCAGTTTTAGCTTGGAAGGTCCCCCTAGAGGCATGGAGGTCTCTCATTTCTTTTTCCCTCGTTACTTTTCACTTTTGCACTCACACCAGGTGATCTGTACTGTTCCCAGCACAACTGACCACTAGAGTCTGGTTGTGGCTGTTCTGAGCTCAAACATGACACGACTCCTGGTCTCTGGCACGGTTGGAAGAGATGCGCTTGTTCATTGTACAAATGAGAGTCCGTATGCTATGTATGCATGATGTGTAGATGCAGCAGTTCTGACGGTTGCTTCTGGGGTGCTTCTAAACTTTTCCACGGTCCCTCTGGTGTGACCTCTCTCGTTGACGTCAATGGCCGCTATCCACAGCCATTCTGTGTTCTGTAGGACTTTAGCTTTAGTTTCCTCTGCTGTGATGTTCACTGCAGCTCTGTGAGCTGGTGTCACCATTGCTGATGTGTGACATGGAGCCATAAAGCGATGCACAGCTGTCACACAGACGACGGCATCCAAAGGTACTTTGACTGCGAGAGCTAGAAGGCACTTCATTAACTTCATCTGAAACATCCTTTTTGTTGGTTTAAGTAAAGTCACATTGATCTGTTTGGCGCACGTTGATGTGGATGAAGGGCCCTCAGAGTGATTTTACTATTATTCATTTAGGCTTTTAATTTGAAATGAAATGCATCTTTTTCTGAGATGCAGCTGAAGCCAATCATCATTTCTTTGTTTCTTTAGTTCATTTTCATTTGTTTCTTAAGAGCATCACTCAACAATGAAGGCACAGTTATTCTCCAGACTGAATCTGCAGTTGGTCAAAGACTCATAAAAATTCCTCAGCTCTCACTGACTGTGTCATGCTACTCCTTTAGCCGTAGCACTGTGGTTGAAAGACATCCTTCCAGTTCAAAGACACAAAGCATTTTTTTCTCTCTAGTGCTCGACTGCTTTCAGTCACTCATGAATCAAGATTATTGCTGATTGAAAGTCTCTATTAGTCCTGGCGTATTCTGAGTTTTGAGGCGGGATAATGAATCTAGCAGAGGGTAAAACAAAGGGCACGACTTTTCCAAAGCTGTTATTTTTCCCAGTAGGTGTACTGGAGCTGTTGAACAAAAGCAAATCTATTTGCAAGGTTTACCGCTTCAGCTGTGCTGTACTGCCTGGATGGTGTCCATGAGAAAACAGGAGATATCTAAAAAAAAAAAAAAAAAAGAAATGTTACGTGCAGTTTTACCTCTTCAGACATAACATTGGCAAGTGCAGGCAAAATGGTTTCATAAAACATTCATAAGTCTTTCTTCTTGTTTTTTTTTTTTTTTTTTACCCTATTATTGTTTTCTTTCATTATTATTGTTAGCAGAAGATGAATGAACAGATGATGTGAAGCCTACTCTGTATCAGTTTCACGTATACACAAAGCTATGCTTCTCTAAGTGAACATTAACTCCACTGTGGCCTGTAAACTCAGTTTTTGTAGGGGGAGGTCACAAGTTTTATGCTCAGCTTTGATACTGCGTATGCTTTTTTTTTTTTGACACATTAAAAGGCACGTCTAGACTTTAGTGTTGTCTGGTTCTGTGTCTCAGAGCTCGGAGATTTAAGCTTGAGTTACAGGAGACAGACAGAAAGGCTGTTTTTCTATGTGTGACTGGAGAGCTTCACTGATACGAGGACCTTCTCATAAAGCAGAACTTTGCTGCGACTGGGGGGAAGCTGCTGCCAGCCCTCATTCTGGCAAAGTGAAACCTTGCGGTTGGAGCCATAAAGAATAAGACAAACAGCACTGACTGCCTAATACTGTCATTTTCAGTGATTTACATCTCACATTTGCCTCTTTTACACAGCTGATTGCTTGTTGACTTCCTTTTTATATCTTGCATGGCTGTTTAAGTGCACAAGAGGCGACGTGCAGGTTTGATGGAGCTTCAAAGTTATTACCACATGTTATTGTGCTGATAGTCAGAGAAAGGCGAGAAAATGCGGCATTAAACATTAAGATTTTTGCTGAGAGAGAATGCTCATAATTCATTCTGTTAAACTCTAGATGTCGCACAATGGAAAATTTGTTGCACACCCACTGCTTTTTATGAAGGGTGTGCATAACTTTGTTTGCTTACTGTCAGGGTCACCTCAATTTGTGCTGCATTGCCTATTGTTGCCAGAACCTTGACTAAAGGACGAGGTGTACAATGACTGCTCCACAAAGAAGCCGACTGATCAGGTCTTTGTGTCCTGTTCGCATAAATACAGTAGGATCCAAACGTATTTCTGGAACAATGAAAGAGTTTTTAGAAATATTTGCCTGTATACACCACCGTGGTCAAGATCTGAGCAAAGTGTAGATTTTCAGATTTAATCTTAGAGGTTTCACAGAAATATAGCATTTACCATTTAGGAATTACTTAATCTTAACGAAATGACCTCTATTTTCAGGGGATCAAAAGTATTTGGAGAAATTGATACAAGTTTTACATTACCATCAGTTTTAAAATGTTTGCAGTCAATGACTGCCTGAAGTCTGAGGTTTTCTCCTTGAAGATGACAATTTTGTCTGAAATGATGTTATATTGGTTTGAGATGGGTCAAATTAGTTCACTAAGGCATTATCTGCTCTCTGGGTCACCTTCCTATTGGATTTGGAGCATTTGGTTGAATGTGAGCAGAGAGTATAGCCATACATACCCAGGCCATAACACTACCTCTACCATGCTTTATGATGCAGTGTGATTTGAGCTGTTCCTGTTCTTCAGACAACCTTGAAAACGAAGGTACTCTCCCTAAATTGGCTCTAATTGCCATACTTTTGTTTAATCTCTTCAATTACAGCTGAAAGTCTACACTTTTATCACATCTTGATTGTTTTATTTTAAATCCTTTGTGGTTGTTTATAAAGGCAAAATCATGAAAACTGTTTCATTTTCCAGACACTTCTGGAACAAACTGTATGTTAAAAGACTGTTTATCCGAAAGTAATGAAAAGTGATACAAATTAAAAATACATTATTTAGACCAGTTTCAACTCACAACTTGATTTGCTGCACAGATTTCCTTAAATACCCTTAAAACTTTTTCCACTCATTACCACACTGCCAACTCCTCCTTCCTATGAGCGATGGGTCCTTTGTGATTCCCTCCCAAGTCTGGAGCAGTTTTGGTTTGTTCACATGAGAAGTTTCTCTCTATGCTTTCTTTTGCTGGTTTGAAGTTAGCGAGGTTCGGAGGAGAGGCTTGGTGGATTTATTAATATTTTAGCAACATTTGAGTTGAATTGTGGTGACAGCCGGGACATGTGTGTTTATGTTGGCCACTGTCAATCAAGCGTACAGAATCCAGAAGAATATTTGCTGACTGTTTTACTGTTCACAGATAGAGCATAAATTTTGGAGATTTGAATTGTTTGGGGACTGACCAGACAGAAACCCAGTTCTCTTCGGTAGGAGGCACTTAAACATTACTTAACAGAAGTTATTATGTAAACATGACAAGAAATCAGGCTGATATTTTTTTCATTGATTATACATTGTGTCAATTTTCCATTTTTTTATGTTTTTTTTTTTCCCTCCCATTTCATCTGCTTTGCTTTAAAAGAAAATTGGGACCAACTGTGTGTGTGCGTGTCTGCGTTTGTGTAATTAATTAACAAGAAGCGCACCAGGTAAAAAAAAAAACAACAAAAAAAACCAGATAGCCCTTCAATTAAATCCAGCATACGGAACAATAATTCTACAACTGTGTTGATTTACAAGGTCACAAAACCACACAGCTGTCCAGACAGACCCATTGCAACAGCAGACTGTTATAACATTTGGAAAACAGACTGTTTTCCAAATGTTATTATCCAGAGCTTGACACAAGTCAATAACCTCCACTGACACATTAAATTACACCCGAATTATGAAATTGGCTTTTATGCCGATCTTCTTTCATCAGTGTTTGCAGCAGCAATTTAACAACGTGCTGCGTCTGCGCCTCATGTTTTGATGAACAGAGCCCAAACAAAAGTATGTCAGGGTTTAAAGGCAGGGTAAGAGATTTCTGGATGACATCATGTCTGTTGATATTTCAAACAAAATATCAAGAAAACACAGACTTCAAGGACTCACTTCATGTACATGGATGTCTGAGTGGATGCACCTCCTGGAGCATACGGAGGTGTTCGCTGAATGTGACAAAAAGCCTTCTGGGCTTTAAATTACATAGAAATGCTTACCCTAACCTTTAATGTGGATCTATGCTCACATTAGTCCACAGTTATCCAGGTCATGGTAATCTTGAAATCCTTGAACTAAAGAAACACATCTCCTTCTCTTGGTTCTTGTAGACTTTTCACCTTTTGCCCAAAATGCTTCCTCAGTTCAAGGCCATTGATGGAAAGTTTTAGGATAATTCGATTTAAAAAAAAAAAAAAAAAAAAGCTTATGAGTCTGAAACTCCCTACCAGATAGTTTCAACTGGGGAAACATTTTGTATCAAAGGTGAAGTATATTCAAGATCCGAAGAGAGATGTCGGATTGCCCTCTGTTCAAGTTTTTCAGGTTTAATGTTGACCTTAATGGAAATCAGTGACAGAGGTGCACTTCTGCATGAGAATCCCAAGAAAGTGGAAAACTAGTTTACGAGGCCTGTGGGAGGGCACAGTGGCTGGTAATTACACAGCAAAAAAATCTTCAGCTTCTTCCAGCTCATAAGGCGGTAAATAGGGGCTTAGATAAATCAGAGCTGACTGTGAAATTGAATCAGACTTGTGCGCTTAATGAAGAGTAAGTAAGTAAATAAATAAATAAAACAGACGAAACCCACCCCTCAAAATATGCTTTCCAAGCATTTCCATTCATCCCACTTTTTTCTTTACCTCATCATTTGTGTTTTTCCATTTTCTGCCTGTTTATTTACATGCTGTCACAGGAAGAGTGCAGAACCAAATATGTAAAGGACTGTGGTGTTAACATGTTTTTATTTCTTTTTTTCTTTCTCCTTTTTGCCACAGATGCTGCCTCGCTCAGACTGGGACCACAAGAGAGGTTACCGAGGATCACAGGTAGTGACAGCAGTAACACTCACCAGCAAACAGGGAGGTGCCCCGACACTTCATAGATGACAGCAACAAGAAACCTTTAACAAGGCTGTTCACTCACTCATATAACATGTGGTTAAACAGCATATTGAGTGTCCATTCACACTTGAGTCCTTGTAGCAATGATTTCACTCAGGTTTCTTAAAGCAACATCACTTAAGATGTGCTCTTTAGCGCCCCTCTCTGGTTGAGATACTGCTGTTGCAAATACAGTTGCTGTGTGAACCTCCCAAGAGGCGACGCAACACACATGCATTTGTCAACCAGCTGATGAGCAAATCCCGAGGGCTCATTTAGAAACAGTCACTTTGCCCAACGCGATAGTAATAATGAAAGTAAGCAGCATGTAAGCTATCGAAGCTGGCCACATCTCTAAACCTCATCTCCCAGCTTCTGTTATGAAATAAGCTATGAACCAATGAACAAACAAAGAACTTTGGTTGATATTATGCTGTATTACTAAATTCAAATGCACGGGATGTAGAAAGCGATAAAAATATATGACATTCTAATCCAATAGCAGCAAGGCTAACACGCTGCTTGAGTGTTTGCCGGTCCAATATTGACTCGTGTGCGGGATCTTGCTCGATCGTTCGCGTCTTTCAGCGTACATAGTCCAAATGCAGACATGCTCAGGCTTTGAGGGAAGTGTGTTTTGTCTTGTTACAACTTGAGCGACCACTAAAATATTTTTAGAAACTTTTTTTTTTTCTTTGTTGGGGCGGGGGGGGGGTTAAAGTTTTGTTGTGTTGCTTTAAATGGGCACATTTGGGATTCCCAGGGGAAACAGCTTGTTGGAGGCTGACACACAGCCACATCCTTGAAATAACCTTTCCCATCTTTTGTGAGTGGGGGAATTTGTGGATGGGTGTGTGTACTTAGAAACTGATGTATTGAGTTGCCACGGATCTGCAAGGCAGGACCCCAGAGTACATGAAGAACAAACAATGCCCTTGGCATTGGGATTGCCACATACAGTATGAAAGCGTCCTGTACTGCATGTTCTCCCATCAGGAGGATATCCTTTAGAAATAAATATAATGTGTCAGTGCTGACAGGGTACAGTTTGCCGAGATAGCAATAAATGTTGCAAAGATGTGGTGAAGGAGTAGGGTTTGTTTTGTTTTTTTGTTTTTTCTTGTGTGAATAGTGGCTAAAATTGAACAGCACATTTAACTTGAAAACAAACAAAGGACAGTTTCATTTTTACTGACATGCACAGGCTCATATAACGTGTTTCCAAGGCAGCATAACTGTAATAGTCCACAAAAATGTAGCATTCTACCCATTCGAAATATTGCGTCAGGCTTATATCACTGTTTTATGTGGAGCTGAGAGGCAAGCACATATATTTTGATGGATGCATTGCCTAAGCTGCCATTTAGATTCAGTGGTCAGTTCAATCTTTTTTTAATAGTCCAAAGACTGACAAGACATTTAAGAAGCTGAGGCTTGTGTTGGCCTGTCTCTCCATCTTGTGGCTACTTTCCCTCTGCTCTTCTGTGTTGGACCAGGTTGTTGGTCAAAGAAGCTGGTTGCACTTCAGTTTGTCCCTGCATGTAAAACGCAGAAAAAGACCAGGGTGCTTGATTGATCTCCTCTTTGTCGTATTTGCCAACATGCACATATTAGCAGACTCATTTTCCAAACCACATCTTTTTTCCCCTTCCAAAGCTTGTGGTGGATGTTTTAGCTTAGGAACTGACAGTGAAGTTATGTATGGAAAGAGCTATTTAAATATTTGTATTCAGCTTGGAAACACATTGGTTTTGGAATGTTACCCAAGGAGATTATCTAAGAAAGGAGTGTTTGTAGGCCTGGATTTTGCGGCTGTTATTCTAAATTATTGCAAGGCTGGAAGAGTGGTCTGTGAGGCAGACAAATGATGACATTGGAGTCATGTTGAGGATTTATCAAAATCACTGAGGACTTCAATAACTGATCAACATCTCACAAAATGCAGGCTTGGAAGTTAAAAACAAAAACAAACTCTGTTTTACCCTTACACGACCAAGACGGGAGGATGTTTTGATGCTTTGTCTGTTTGTCAGCAAAATTATGCCAAATTACTGCGCTGATGTTCATCAGAGCTGTAGTGTGGCAACCCAGCCACCACAAGAAAATGTTTTACATTTTTGGAGACCATAGCTCAGCTTTTTTTCCTGTAAACCTTATGGTGCTGTCCATAAAGCTTAGCTCTGAATTAGCAAGTGTCTTATAAAGGTTAAAATTATTCTATATGTACATATCAGAGGGCTGACAGTAGATAAAGATCATGAACCATGCATTGAGGAACCTTGGCTGGACTTGACTAAGTTTAGGCAACAAGCTACTCATTTAAAGTCAGGGAAAGATAATTGTTTCCCTTTTGAAAATCCACAAATAAATCACAAAGTATTTTGGGGAGTTGGGACGGGGCTGAGAAACGTTGAGATTAAAGATGTCTGTGATTACTTTTAAAGGTGAATTGTCTGGGCTGACTGCAAGTTAAGTACGTTAACCCACTTTTGTTTTCTTTAAAGGAGCACAGATGAACTTTTGCCATTTTCTAGGCATGGAGGTTGAGTTGCTTTTTCCAGCATTGTCAAAGATTTATGCAGTTGTCACAAGAGAAGATGAGGACAGCAGTTCAAAGATACTTTGGGTGGTTTTCTGACAACAGCGACAAGAGACTGAGAGCCACAAAGTGAACGTACATTATTTGACAGTAACCTCTTATCTTTAGATTTGGAGTGGAGAGCGGCTCCTGAGTCCTGTCCAAGGCAGTTATCAACTCCTCCAACAGGATGAAGATTTCACTTGTACTTCAGTTACAGGAGGACCAAAACTGACTTCTGTTGAAATAGCATTGAGCTGCAAAAACACATAGTGTATTTACCTAAACCTAACTTAATAGATTCTTGTTGGTAAAGCAAACACAGAGTAAAAAAAGAAAAAAAAAGAAACCTTTAAGAGTACAAAGAAACCTTTGAATTTTTTAAGGTAAAGGGCCTCCCTATAGGCATGAAGACGGAGTCACAAAGTAATTTTTACAAAACTGTTTAAGATTTACTTTTGTTCACATATGCTCTTGCCATTGCTTCTTTTATTACTTTCTTACATTCAGTCACCTCTGTCATGATGCCCACTGTGGCTGTGAGAGCTTGTTTCATCATTGTTGATGTGTGTCGTAAACTGATCGCAGTTCTCACAAGAGACAACCGGGACAAGAATCCGGAGTTACTTTGGCTGCCTTTCGCTGATTGCAGGTGCAGGAAGCTGTAAGAACTAGATGGCACTAATTAAAAATAAGAAAATGTTCCTTCAAATCAAATTGAAACTAACATTTTAACATGGAGAAAAGTCTTTGGTGCTGCTTTAAAGGGGACATATTGTGGGACACAAAGAAAAGAAAAAGAAAAGAATAATTTTCTTGAGAGCATTTAATAAGGGTTTGAAGTGACTACTTCAGACCCTCAATGAGAAACCATTTGTTTGGAATCACATATGGCTAATCAGCCTTCCCCTACTTTTTTTTATTTTTTTATTTTTTCATTTTACTGTGTTTGTTGTATATCTGAAGTGGGTAGCACAGAGTTGTAACACTGATTTCAGAGCTGAGGGTCTGACTCCACTCCCTAAAACCTGCTGCTTTGAACAGAACTTTAAAGATATCCACCTCCCCCCATCCTTCCCCGCAAGCTAGATTTTTGAGGGCTTTTCCTGAACCTCAACAGAGAGAGGAGCTAACCAAAACAAGGAAATACATGAATCATTACGACAAAGCGGCTAACTGACTTTCCTCTTGCATTGTTTTTGTGTCAGAAGTCAAGGAAGTGTCAAATTAGTGTGTTTTTACTCGTACTTCTGAGATGTTTTTCTTTCTTTTTTTTTTGAAAACTGTAGTGCTACTAACAAACATAGTGTATATTATACTATCTGTATAATGTCTAAACTATTGCTCAGTCATCACCCAGCCCGTATTGTGCCATGTCTTTGTTTGCTTTGTGTTACTTTTCGCTGCCTCTGTCCGTCACGCCTGTGTGTTCCATATCTAACAAGTGTCCACGTGTGTCTGCTTCCGCATCGCTGGTTTTGCAACTTTGCAAACTTTGTTTGCTTGAATCCAAAAACCTGAAAGATTTGGAAGAAATCAACAAAAAAAAGAACAAAAAGAAACAAATGGTAGATGGTTTTGTGTTAGGGGTCAACTGACTTGACCTTTTCCAGTGGATTATTAATGAGGTAATTCATCTTTTTTGTTTTGTCTTAATTCCCCACAACCCTTTCCTTTTGATAAAATAGAGAAAAATGCAGTGGCAGCTAAGGATCTGGCTCGGCGTTCCAGCTTACAGAGGGTTTGTGAGGGGAGTCGGAGTGAGGGTTGGTTGGGAGTGTAGAGTGCTGCTGTGCACGGTTTTGGCTGCAGTGGCTGAGACAGAGCGCTAGGAGTGTCTCAGCGGAGGTTTGTGTTACCTAACTGCTGCTACTCAGACTTTCACAGTCCTCTGTTATTCAAAGCAGAGAATATTACCAACTCCCAGGCTTCTCTTCAGTTAATCTAACCGGACAGATGCAATCGCAGGCGTACTGTGCCACTGAAACACAAAACTGCATGGTAATGACTTTTAAGTATGCTGAGAGTTTTGTCTAAATGAAATAAAAGTTAGAGACACTAAGTCTATTTTTTTTCCAATGCATTCCTTTGCTTCTTCCTCAACACATTCCTGAGTTTTAAGGTTTAAAACTCAGGAATGAGTTTTAAACCATATGAAAAGGCAAAGTTGCTTACATTATTGAAATGTGTTTGAGAGAAACAAATAGCTCTTTTTTTCTCTAGCAAGCCACTAACTGTCGAGTTTTTAGCTCTCCTTTGGAGTTCATTACATTAGCACCAATTCCTCTAGATTTTACAAGAAGCTTTGAGGGCTGCATGTTAGACGAGAGAGCAGAGGACATCTGAAGTTTTGCACAGAGTTGACCATCTCAGAAATGTCAAATATGGGATTTCTCTTTATGTACGAGCCATGAACTATGTTTTAGGGAAAAAAGGAAGAAGAGGCAAAAGTGTTTTGTTTGCTGCAACCAAACAGACTTCATCTGTCCTCTGCATTCTGAAGTTATCGGCGAAATACATGTGGACACAGCAGGAACACCAGCAGTCATTATTTCCATTTCTCAGTGTCGTTCCAAAGGTCAAATGTGTTGCCAGTGTTTCTGAATGATCCATGCAAGAAATATAAATACCAAATTTAATAAGTGCATGTTTAAAACATTCAAGCAAAGATCCATTGAATAAACTCTTTTCCACATTAGTATTACTTCTTGTTATAGTTTCATGGCATAGAATGGTTTGGTCATTTCAGAGAACGGTGATTAACCCTTTCAGTTTCTTTGATTCCCTTTTTTAATGTTAGTATCAATCAGTCTGGTACAACAAAGAAATTAATCCTTCAGATCCTTTGGTTCTGGCACCTTAATCACAGAGAATTGAAGTAAACAAAGAACCTCTGACTCTTCAGGAATGATTTCAGATATTCTGTCCGTCCTTCAGTTCAGTTTACATGAACTCCTGCGTCACACATCTATAGACGTGATGTTCATAAGTGCTGCTGATGATGTGAACTGTCATTGTAAAATCTGTTCAGGCATAGTTTACTATATGACTTACCTTTTTGAGGAGTCTTAAAAACTGTTTATTGATGCTGGTATCCAGCTAAAATAGCTTCTTAACAAAAGCTAGGAGTGTGTGAGAGGGCGGAACATGGACTTGAGGTTTACGAGCAGAAAAGCTGGCACAGGGATCGGATGAAGAGCATCAACGGATGCATCGGGGCACGACACCAGGCTCATGGGTTTTAAGCCCAGGAACCTCCTGCCCATTAAACAGAAGAGACTGGCAAGCTGCGAAAATGCCACAGTGCTGAAAGAATGAATGAAGCCACATACTTTCAAAAATGACTGACACAGAAAGATAAAGGCAGGATAAACGTTTTCTGGATGTCGTCACATCTTATATATTCAAAAATAAATGAATATGTTTTACATATATTTATTTAATTATTAATCTTTAGATATATTTATAGATTTTTAGCTTTATTTTATATTATTTACATATTTATTGTTTTATTTTCTCATTTATATCATTTATTTAAACATTTGATTATTTATTCATTCATCCATCTATTCATTTATTCCTTGAGCCTTTCGAAAGCAGGGTTGGTCATCTTGGGAGAGCCAATCAGAGCCAGCCACCTCACAGGTGACCCTTCACACCTCCACTCAGAATGCAGAAGTCACGCTGACCAGCAGTTGAGGACTTACAGTTGGGTCAGCTGCTTCTAATAAATGATGTGCTGGTGGTCTCCTCATCCATTCAGCCTGTTGAAAATGAAAGTTTGGATGAATGAGCTTGCTGTGATTAGGTAAATGAAAAGTGTTATTTAAAAAAAAAAAGAAGAAAGAGAAGAGAGAGAAGACAACTAAGTTGAAGCTTCAGAGGAGGGTTAGATACCAGAAATCTTTAACGCTGCATCAGGATCTGGTGTGAAGGGGCCAATCAGACCTGGAGCAGGTGTGAGCAGAGGTGGAAAACCTGAGGGAGGAGTTAGAAATCCAAAGAGACGAGTTAAGGGCAGGGCTGCTAGATCTTACTGACTCTAGCCCAAACATCATAAAACCCGCCCAACTCACAACTTCTCTAGAAACTCACAGTCAAAACTGAAAAACTATTACATGTGTAATAAAGAGCACATCATAAGGACATGAAGCTTCACAGCAACAATAAATAGCGAAAGAAAAAATAGAACACAATCAGGCTCCCAACAAAGAGTAGAGTGTCTCTGATTTCAGAACAAAGGAAATAACATGAGCGAAAGGGCAGCAGTCATAGCCATATAAGGGCAACTGTTAGGTTAATAATTTTCTGCTGAATATTTTCTAAAAACAAGAAATTGTTGTGAAAAGCAGCCCAACGTGTTCTAAAGAAGCCCAGTTGGGTAGAAACCTGCCCAATCTGGCAACACTGGTTAAGGGCGTCCTTAACCATCCGACAAAAATTCATGCATTTTAACTGATCCCATAAATCAAATGTCTTTAAATGGCGCTACAATACCAGTTGCAAATCAAGTCGAGCCAGATTTTTACCACTCTATGTGCATGTTCATATAAAAATCTCAGCTGGCATTAGAAGGCTGTTTGAAACCCACTTTTTATGAAGTTAAAAACGAACAAACAACAAAAGCAGTCAGTAGCTTAACGTAAATGTCTCACGTCATTTTCTTTCATAGCAGAGTGAACCAACATTATGAAGGTTCGGTTATTTAAAAGGTCTTGAACCCGTTGATTATTTTAGAGATTATAGAGAGCAGTTTGTTACTGGCGTACATGGTTTCATCCTGAGTGGAAAACCTTCTGGATCTTCAGTCAGTCTTCACGGTTCTATAAAAACTTTACTACAGAAAATGCTTTTCTCCTGAGCCATCTTCACAGCCACACGTGTTGTTTTAAATAATTATTCACATTTCTGCTGCTGATCTTATTACTGTCTGCATAAAACTCATCGAGTTAAAACAAAACATAACAAATAAACAAACAAAACCCGCAAAGTCTTCGTGTGTTTTAGCTGCGATAGCTTGCCACCAGCAATCAAAACCTGATGTACTAAAATGTTTGCCACAAAGTGCTGCTAGCTTTAACAACAAAGTTAATAATCAAATGAACTTTATATGCCACAAAACACAAATAACTGTAATGAAAGTGAAGTAAATATAGATCTGCTGACAGCAGCTGGAGGATGGTGAAGAGTTGCTTTAAACTGCTTTTAAACCGAAAGAGACTAGTTTATGTGAAGAATCTGGCCACATGAAAGAGCACTGATGAGTCACGAGAGTCACCACCAATATTCAAGAAAAAAAAAAACTGTTGTGTCATGTAGTTACCTGTGAATGTGCTTGCAGAGACATGGAGATGGATATTTTGATTTTAAACTCTGCGCTGAGTGGAGGCGTGAAGGGTCACCAACCGTGGAAGGATCGGCTCTCCCAGGAGCCCAGGCCAGAAAAGTCTACTCATTACATACAGGGGAAGGAAGAAAGAAATAAAAAAATACACTTATGAATAATTAGATGTGTTAATAAATAATAATATAAATACATAAATCCTTTTTTTTTTTTTTTTAAACCTCCCTTGTTTGGGGTCGCCACAGTAGCGTGATTCTTTTGACTGATTTAGCAGATGCTCTTCCTGACGCAACCAGGACCTCCCACGTGGTGGGTGAAAGCTCTGCAAATAAATGTACAAACCAACGAATAAAGAAATATATCAATGCACAAATATAAAAATAATTGTAATTATAATTATATAATTATTTATTTATGGATTTAACTAGACATTTCTTCATTTGATTTTGAACATGTCAGGAAAGGTCCTCATACATCTGCTGATATTTGAAACAAACATCAATAAAACTAAACACAGAGCCAGAACCTTGTCTTGTATTCTCAAGACATGTGCAGCTACCAGATGGTGAAGAAATATTTGCAAAAAGTTATAGATCATGCAGAATTACTTACCCTGCCTTTAACTGCTGTGAAACTTAAATTGAGTTCACATGAAGTGGTTTTTAGGCTTAAATGTCATCAGTCTGTTTTGTGTTAGTTTTCTGTTTATGAGAAATTGCTGGTGAAAACTTTCTGTGCGCTGCAGACACATGATGAATTTTTGTTTTCCTATCTGATTTTACGCAAGAAAGCAGATTTCCAAAAACATCAAAGTATTGTTTTAACATTACTGTTGAGTCTGTAGTTGATTTACATTTGTTTTCAAAAATTGCATGCAACATTTGTCACAACATCTAAACTGAAATGTCAGCTTGTCACTTTTCCAACATGCTGCCAGAGGGCTTCTCGCTCTTTCAGACTGTGTTTATGTTGCCTTTATTATATATTTATTTATTTTTAAAAAATAAGGATATGTCTAATTATATCAGGATAATATTGTATCTTGCATTAATTACAATTGATGACAGGAGGATATGAAGGCAGATTCACCACCAACATGTAATCCTTTATAAGAACATTCTCCATATAACTGTGGAAAAATATTATGAATTTTGAAAAATCATCTAACATGACAGTATGTGCTTATGTAACCTTAATGCTGTTATGTAACTCACAACACGATCTGTTCCAGGATGTCCATTCTTAAGTTTTAAGAATGACTGTTGAAAGATCAAGAACATTAAGGGTGAAACTCCAGTTTAGGAATATTCCTGGCAAAACTCAAGTTTATAGGGATATATCAAGACGCTGGTCTGGAAAGGTCTAGACTTCACATTCATTCTTTGTTTTTGGTGAAAAGTTCAGAGGGAGTATTTATTTATGTATGCATTTTTTTTCCCAGTGAGGAAATGACTTATATATTGAAGAAGACAACTATTAAAACAGGGTAATAAGAATACTGTTCCCCAAAGCCTGCGCCTCAAATGCTACCTGTGTATCTGTATTTATTTATTTTTGTTATTCTGCGCATTCCCTGACTGAGCATATTCAGTCTAATATATTCATCTTCAGTCTTCTGTTTATGACCACTCAGGTCCACATCTTGAGAGCTTAGTGATGCTTTGTGCTGTGCTACATGCTCAGGAAGATGTCCTTTATGTTTTTTGTTGCTGTGGCTGTTGCCAAACGCCATCTTTAAAGTTCAATTCCCGCTCATTTGTCAGATTTATCAAATGTGTCATCATCACGCACATCGCTCACAGTGAACACACGCCTTTTGTATTTTTGCTTAGCAATGGGGAAAAATTGCATAAATTGAATGATTTATCTGACGATATACAAGGAAAATAAAATGGGAAACCTTTTCCGTTCCCACAAGTGGAGGCGGATGAAAGGTTTTCACACATATGTTGTTCGGGTCGACCATTTTCTACTTGGCCAGTGTAAGCAGAACAATTCTTGGTGCCTGGCAGCTGGTGTCAAACTGAATGGGACATTTGAAGAGAAAAATCTGATAACATTCTTTGAGTGGGGAAAAAGGGAACTTGTGGGCTTATTAGATAATTTAGCCTGCAGCCAAGACTGACTTGTGCTTAGTTGTGGTTGTTCAGCTGCTCAAGGCACAGCAATTAAGAGTTGGTTGTGAACTTTTCACTTTACCCTGTAAAAGCGAGGCTTGCTCACACTGAGCCGATACCTTCAAAGCTGTGCAGCAGATGGTCAGAGACAGGTGATGGCTGCTGGCCATCTGAGAGATCGGGAGCGTTGAAGTCAAAGGTCAGATTCCAGCTGAGACCTTGCTAATGAGTCCATTCATTAAGCATCAAGATATGCACAGCTGTGCTAAACATGTCTCACTCCAACATGGCTGTTCTGATGTTTAAACTCTACCAGTGTGTCAGCATCTACTACTGTGAATTACTGCTCTCTGCTGCTCCTTGTGTATTTGCTCCTGTGAGCTAAAAAGAGCCATATATGGTATAAAATAAAGTCTTTGATGTGTGAACATGCAACTGTGCCACTTAATGTGACACAGCATCAACTAAACAAAGCTTTGTATCATCTCAGCATGACACTGCAGACGAAAATGTCTTAATTTCATTGTTTTCTTTTATAGATGTGATTGTGCTTGTTTATGGTCTAAACCAGTGTTTCTCAACCAGGTTACTCCAGGGACCCCTAGTGGTCCGTAGAGTAATTGTAAGAGGTCCGTGGGTCCTTGACAATAAAATATATATATTTTAAAAAGATCCTCTGACATTTATAGAAATAGATTATTATTTTACTCAAATGTGATCAAAACTTTTATC
>JBAMYA010000021.1:4631326-4648129 GCA_037176975.1 Arrhamphus sclerolepis | reverse complement strand
ACCTGAATAGACTAAGTGAAAAATTTAATTGATCCCTGTTAAGAAAGCCCAACAAAACACACACACACACACACACATATATGTAGTTGTATATATAATTCTTCTTTTAAAAGATCAAAAGGAAAGAAAAGAAAATTAGGGAATTACATGACACTGGTTTAACAGTATTTTTGGGGATTGTATACTGTGATAGCACTGTGTACTTGGAAAAACACCATCATATGTCAATGATCATTGAAACCTTTCCTCATCTGCGTTCTTATAAAATCAAAGGAAAGGACGCATGAACTCAATCATCAGAAAAAGTCACTTAGGCTTGGGAGGCATTTTCATCATGTTTGTTTTGGCCAGTTATTCTGCACCTCTGCACGGAAAACAAATTATGACCTCAAAGTCTAATTAAGATAATTTGTATTCGTCTTTGAAAAGTAATTTTGGAAGGTAATCAATTTTTTTTTCAGGAGCTCTAATGAAGCCAGATATTTAAGCAAAGATATAATTAGATATTTAAGCAGATTGAGGGTATACAGCACAGTTTGTCTTCTGAAATTAACTCTTCTAGAAATGTATTCACGTTAAAGTGGTCCTCTGGTTAAATATGCCATCTTATAGGTCAGTTCCGCTGCTCAGTCAGTTAATCTGTTGTTGGCTCTGATCCCATCTCCACTCTCAATCAGATGTGCCCTCAAGGCACCATGACATCCTCGCTCCCTGTTTAAAACAGGGCCATAAAAGACCTTGCCTGCATCAATATTCCCATATCAATTCTCTGTGCTGTGCTACAAACCAGACGCCGGCAGCAACAGAAGCATTTGATTGTGGTTGTGTAATCACTCTGGCAGCCGACAGCCGTGTGCTCTCTGGATTTAAAGGGTTCCTCAGTTTTCTACTGTACACGAAACAGGAAAGGCGATTAAGTATTAACTTTATTACTGAGATTTAGTTTGAAGACAGTGTGCATATGGATGTGAACTTTAATGTATGCATGCTAAAGCCCTCTGTACATCCACTTAATTCTTAACCTGGGGATTGAAATGAAGTGCACCACCATGCTTTCAAAGCATGACTTTATATGTTAATAGTTATTGTAACTCTAGAATCTAGAGTTCGTGTTAAAGTACCCACTGAATGCTAAAACATTTGACAGTTTTTGTTTTTCTTGCACATTTTTACTTCTGACACTCTTCTGCAGTGCTATGAATAAATTATTCCTTCTTATTTAGGGCAAAGTTGTCAGCTACGCGCATGAACTAACAAAGCTGTGCTATCATCTACCAGATGCAACCACTTGAAAACAACTTTGTTTTCTTTTTCCTTGACAAATAATGGAGAGCATATACAAATAGTAGACATACACTGGCAGTGAAGAAAAGTGTTCTTATCCGTTATGATGATACATGTATAGAATAGTTGCTGTATTCCTCTTGATCTGATTATCTTTAGAGCATTGTTGTTGGGTTTTTAAGAAAAGACATTGCTAGCATAACAATTTCTCTTGACTTTTCACAATTTCCCAGAAAGAGGTGGGTATAAGACATTGATGTATTCATTATCTGCCCTCATTCAGCAAGTCAGTTATATTTCATCATTTCAGTGTGAAGCAACTGCAATTTATTTGTTTAAAGGAATGGCTATTAAAAAGATGGATTAAAGATGATCATACCAAATGCTATGATAAGAACATGGCTGAATTTAACATCCATTACTTTCCTTCCATGTATGGAGTGATGATGGGGACATGTCCCTATCAATATCCAGAAATTGCTTGTGCTCCGACTGATAATCTTGATCAGGAATTTGATGGAAACAACAACAGACAAACAAAAAACCCCACAACAGATATAATGTGTCAGTACTGAGGTATATAAAGGGTTGTCTCACCACCAAAACAGATATGCTAATGTCATTGGCTTTGTGTTTTCCCACTGAGGCTCTGACTGCAGTTGTAATTAGCACTGAAGCCCATCAATTAAATGTTCCGACTGCCAAAGTGAAGTCTGCATCTCAGCTGTGTCCGTGTCCATCAAAATAGCAGCAAAGAAAAGGACGCTGGACAGCAGGAGCTATTTTAATGTAAAAAAGTGTGACTCATTTAGCTTTTTTGGGGGCTCTTGACAGAAATCTGTAAAGGATTTTTAAAACTCCATCCTGATTGAGAGGGGGTGTAAAAAGCTTTAAGACGATCCCTGACAATACATGAATCTGTTTTACTTTAAGAAGAGCATAAGCTAGATTTGTGCTTCTAAAGTTCCAGTTCAAATTGAGCTAGTAAAATAAACCAAACTAGAGAAAGCAAGGTTGATTATTAGCTATTGCTGTTAGCTCCAGCTAGCTAACAGGGGCAATTTTTGGGGACAAAAATCAAGATGGAGGCTACATTTAATAAAAAAACCATGTGATTTTACATCTACTGACATGTAGTAGTGGATTGGTACAGATTAAAGATAGTAGTAAACAGAACTTTCCTGTACAAACAGTACTTTTTTTTATACACAAAAAATTAAAATTACCTTGGTTAGTTTGTAGGGAGCCTATTCAAACTATCACTTCAGAGAAATTACATTTTAAATTTTTTTTTTTTACAAAAAGCTCTCTAGGATAAGGCTAAATCAATTATACTGCAAACATATATTCCGTTTTAACCCCAAACTGCACTGATTCAGGTTGTTTTGGCCCTTAACAACAGTTTGCACTCATTACTACACGGTAATAGTCCTAAAGTTGATTTAACTCCAGAATTGGTGCACAGTGCACTACTTAAATGAGCTTTCTTAGCCAGCTACCAATGAAGACAGGTGATTTTGTCTCTAAATGCTGAATATAGAGGTTATCTTCTAACTTGGAGAGCCCATTCAACTACATGGTCCACTGATAGCAAGGTGTGGATATAGTTTTATGTTTCAATGTTTTCTTTTACTCCAACAGCTGTTGTGAAGCCTTTTTGGGAATGCTTCATTGTCAGTCATTACTTTCATTTAACATTGCATAAACCTAGAAATTAAGACATTATTGTATCATAAAGGAAACTAATTTCAGTTTAACAGGACTGTTAATATTAACATAATCCAGTTGAAGATGCTCTATGATTTATCTAGAAGTGAATTACACTGTGAAATGGAGGTTATGGGCTGGCACCACTGTCAAAATCAAACCTACACCCTTGCATGTATAAGTTGTGTTTCTTGTATCTCCATGTCTTGCATCTTGTTTTGAGAGTTCCCATGCAATGAGGTCAGCAGTCACCAGAGGCTGCAGGGTCTGGTGTGAGAGAAACTGGCATTGTGATGAATGGGAGTAATCTCACAGCTGTTACAGATTCACAAACATTTTGCTTGGGGAAGGGGAGAATAGAAAGCCTTTTGCTGCATTAGGCGAGTGAACACAAAATTTATTATAAATATATGTTTACATAACAACTCCTACTTCTGTCTCAAATATATCTCACATTTCTTCTTCACCTTCTTCATCCTATCCTGTACATGTATTTGTTTGAACACAATGTGCTGTATGTACTGTTACAAAAGGCCATGCAATATCTACAGTACAGTATATGGTATATCTATTAAATCTACTTTATTGTTAATAAATATTAATAAATTATTGAACTTCTATTTTTGTACATTCTATTGCACTTATTATTATACATTAATGCTTTGGATTAACGTTTTCCCTTTTTTGTCATGACCTGATGTCATTTTTAGCTGCTTTGACTGTATTCCTTTAAGACAGTGAGTTCTTTCACTCCACGTCCTCAGCAGAAAGACATTTCAGCCGGGCATCTTTGTCCTCAAACGTCACCTTTTTGTTCCTCTTTGGATCAATCCAGGAGTTGTGAATAATAGCATTATTGGGGGTAGGATCTGCCTCAATGATTGACACAACACGCTTCTTCATCTTGCTTTTCAAGACTTTCTGGAACTTCTGCCTTGTGAAAGCATAGAGTAGGGGATGAAAGATGGTGGTCCCATAAGCCATCACCAGGAAGCCCAGTCTCAACTTGACCATCAGCACTGTAGGGCCCACACTCAGGATGATGGTGTTGAGAACTGTGATGGGTGTCCAGCACAACAAGAACGTGGACACAATGAGGAGAGACATCCTGAATACCCTCTTTTGGCGCTCCCGCCTCTCTCTGTGGCGTTTAACAGCCCGGCGCAGAGCAATGATGACAGAGACGGAGGTGCGCATACCCAGAGTGGGATTGCGACTGCCGCTGCTCTGGGATCCATCTGTGGCCTCTTGCTGTGATGTCATGGCTGTCATGGACGGACGCTTTTTCCTGCGAGCCTTCTTCTGTGACGTGTGGAAGCGAGTGCCAATGCGAATGTTGAGCGCCTGCAGGATCTTTGAGTAAGTGATGAGCATTACAATGGCGGTAAAGAAGAAAATAGGGATCTGAGCGAGCAAGTGGTAATTAAGGCCAGATTCTGTGTGACACTGGTCATCCACCACTGTCTCATTATGCTCAGCTTGGACTCGAGTGAAAAAGCCCACCTCAATAAAAGGTACTAGGAAGCTGACAAAGGATAGCACCCAGATAGTAGCCAACAGTGCCACAGCACGGCCCATGGTCAGCACTCTGTTTGCAGGTTTTACAGAGATGTCATAGCGATCGAGGGTGATGGCCAGCACATTTGCAGCAGTGGCAACACTAGCAAAAGAGACGCAGGCTTCATGGAAGCAGCAGACAAGGGCAGTGTCTCTTTCCAGTGAGAGCAGCACCACCACAATAGTGAGGGGGATGCAGCACACGCAAACCAGCACATCCAACACGTGGAGGTTCATAGTCACGATGTTACTGACAGAACTTATTAGGTTCGACTTCATACAGTAGAGGGCAAGCACAGTGAGGTTAGAGCTCAGGCCCAGCAGGATCTCCAGCATGAGGAAGCCTGTCAAGGAGACCTGAAAACTAACAGGGTATGGGTTGGGGGATTCCTGACTGATGGTGTGGTTGATGGGTTTAGTGTTGTCGGTTACAGTGACGTTGTTCATGGTGGCTTCTTTCTCTGGGCAGAGAAGGATATGCATTATCCTGCATGTAGGGAGGAGAGAGAAATGATTTATGAGAAGAAATTAGAAAAAGAAAAGAGAATTTTGTATGTATTTGTGCATCTTTAGAAAACTGTGATCAATGCTGCCAGTTATAGAATGAAGCAGTTGTAAAATACAGTTAAATGAAAGGGAACAGTAGTATACACTTAAAAATTGCTGGCATTGCTTTGCACTGTCACACTATGCATGCATGTAATAGCTAGAAAATAAATTGCCTCAGGGGGCTTCAACGAAGTAAGCCAAATGAGCAATATCACATAATATAAATACTTAGCTATAATACCTTGATGTGTTTTATAGAGGTTTAGTTGTGGCTTACTGTACTTTTGAGTTTTAGTAGAAAAAGAGTACAAAATTGCTGATAATGAACATAAATGGTATAGAACTAATTTTTAAGAGAAATGCAAGCAACAGTGCTTGCTGTGGTTATCTGATTTTGTTTTCTACTACCGATGACTAGAAGTGATTTGAAAGAAGAACTGTTTAAAAAAAGTTGCCAGCAGACTTTGACATACTAGATATTTATTCAAGATAATAAAAAGTCTTGTGAATGGATCAAAAGCAGTTGGCATTTCGGAATAATGGGCTTGTTAGGAGAAAAATCCAAATCACATGCACAGTAACTCCTTAACGCATGTATCATCGTCCAGCAAAATATTCTAGATAACATGGGGATTTTTAAAAATATATATATATATTTACCCTTCCCTCCAGAACTATCTGAATACCAGGACTGCGTAATCAGGGCATAAAGTCCATGTTAGATCCTCAGAGACAAGCATCACATCCAAACATAGCCCGTTGAAAAGTGTTTCCGCTCCAGCAGAGCCCCCAAGCGAGGCTTTTCCTTTCACTGCTAGTCCCAGAGAGGCTGACAGCCGCTAAAGCACCTGGCTGTCTCGCCAAAGCTGTGAGCTTTTTCTTCCTGACCTCAAAAGATGGTGTTGAATTCACCACCTGTACTCAGTTGATGTCAGAGAATATAGCAGTCTAAAGATTATTTCTCATGTCACTTTTGCTTTGGCGACGGTGGGAGCAGTGATAGATAGTTGGAAAGGAGATAAGATGTCGGAGGCACCTCCTGTTTTATAATGTTGTGATATTCCCATGCAGGAGAGATACAGCCAACAAAGAAAACAAAGGAACGCAAGCTCCTTTCCTCACACAGTAGTGGAATGTCCTGCTCATAATGCGATCCAAATCTTTGTCCTCAGAGAGTCTATAATAAGTAGATTTGTAAAAAATAAAAATTGGTTAAATCCATTTCCATGTACTCCAGCAGGCAGAGTTGTCAGTCAGCCATGGAAATTCTCCAGTGTACAACATAGTAATGTCCAGGATGTGAGATAGGTCAGTGCGTCCGGAGAGCATCCAGGCCCATGTCTCCCAGGAGAGCACTAATGGAAGAGCCGTTCACTCTTCACCTTCCTCATCTGTCTTTGTACGCCGAGCCCCAGCTGCCATCGACTTGTAAATCAAACAGAGGTCTTCAATTTGTCCCTCAACATGCTGATCCCTAAATTACTGGAGATGCTGTGAGTACCACAACATATCTGATCACCAGAATCTATGCTTGTGAGGTGGCTTGATTTATCAGTTATGAGAAGGTCATTATCATGAGGTAGTGGAAGTCACTTCATAAGACAGAGAGCCCGCCTCTCAAATTAGCAAACAGATCCCAGACAATGATCAGGCTCAGGGAAGCAGGAGCTGCATACAACATCGTCTGAATGTCCTTCAGTCCCCCATCTTTGGTTCAGCGTGACCTGAAGGGAGAAAGGGAAAAAAAAAAGAAAGAGGAGGGTATTAGGTGATAAAGGGAGTGAGAAGAAGCAGATGGAGTAGGAGAGGGAAGTGTGGGGGATGCGTTAGCGAAGATAAACATATTCTCAGCAGAGAGGCGACAAGGAAATTCTCATTAAAAACGGCAACAAGCCTCTGATGTCTTATCATGTTTCTGTGTGGTGCCTGATTCACTTACATCTTAACTAATACATTGACATTAGTGTTACAAAAGCAAGCAGTATTTATGTGTCATCATCTGCTTTCAGAATCAAGATCATCTGTACTGCCATCCTGCTGTTATTGTTGCTGTGTAAGAAGTAAATTATAACATGGAACCATTGAATTATTGTGTTATTTGTAGAGCCACACTGTTTGATGGTAGAGTCAGGCAATTTTCATGGCAGGACAGGCTCGTTTAAAGCTTTAGTGCAGCTTGGCCCCTTGGGGAACTTATTATGAAGACATGGTTGCATCCTTGTGTGTCACCACATCTGATCTGTGTAATCTCTTCAGGCAAATGTCTCAGTCAGTCATTCTCCAAGGTTGTTTCAGTGACAGGTCCCCTCATTTAACTACATCATGCCAAAATGTCAATAGAAGTGAATAGGGGAGTACTATACCCCTGTCCAAGAGGACTGTATATGTCAGAATGATGCACAAAACTGAAGTGTACAATGAAGTTTTGAGTCACATACATTCTGGTTGTTGCATGCATTTGTGTATAGCAATAAGACATGCTTAAAATAAGATGTAAAGACTCCCTAAAGAATAAATCAAATGATCAAAAGCTTTAAGTGTATAGTGTTTGACGGAAATGCATTCCATCTCTATGATTCACGGCTTCCAGCTACAGATACAAATGAAATTCACTTCAACTCTTACTATGTTTCTAAAAAGTCTGGAAGAATTATGTTTCAATTTATTTTCCAAAAGAAATAACTTGCACAGTTTCTGGTCTTGTTCATTTGTTGTAACAGAGATGTTTGGCATTGAGTTTTCTTTGCTGTCCTGCGTGCGTCATTTAGTGCATGGTTGTAAATCAACCCAATGAGTATGAGTGTCCCATCAAAACAGAGCAAAGCTCACCGTGAAGAGTAGACACAGATGCTCCAGAGCCGTACGTTCACCACTCTGTTTCCGTCCCTTTCATCTCTGCAACAGTGTAGGTCGACTGTTGATGCAAACTATTGGCTTAGCTCCTGCCTCTTCCCAAAGTAATCCAAGAATTACAATTGAATCTTGACAAACATACAGGAGTCACACAGTCTCTTCTTCGTGAGTATTAAATCATATGAAAAGTAACATCTTGTTACAGATGCTTGTAAGATCATTCTTTTCTCCCTTCCTCTGCCCCCCCCCCCTTTTTTTCTGTTCATCCATCCATAAAGACTGTTGCATGAATACTGTTTATCTAACCAACTCTGTTACGCTCCTTCCCTGCCTAACTGCCTGATACAAGTGCCCACCATCACACTCCTGGTATCTCACGTCTCCCGCTCAGCTCTGCTTTTCCTTTCTCATCCTCTTTTTCTCGCTCCCTCTCTCTTTCTTTCTCTCTCTCTCCCTCTCTCTCTCTCTTACTGCAGAGGTTTGCAGTGCTCCCCACGTCCTGATTGGTCTGCAGTAATAGGCTTAACCCTTTCCTCTCTAGCAAAGGGAAGCATTTCCTTTGGTTCAGTCTCTGTCCTCTCTTCCTCATCATTGAATGCTTAAGGGTTGTAGTGATTTAAAAGAAAGAAAAAAAGAAAAGCTTTACTACGCTTCTGCTCAGAGACTTTAGATGCAACTGTGCTGAATGCACAACCCTATGGGCAGATTGTTGCAGGAAAAAGCAACTAAAAATGCGGCAATAATTTATTAATTAGCTTTGTCACAATATAATAAACAAGTAATGTGTTTGTGCAACATGAGGTGAATTATGAGGATGGAGAGCCAGCAGAGAGATGCAATATTTTTCTATTGATTTCATGTACGTGTATAAGTCTTAATATGGATGTGCAAGTGAGCATGAGAGACAACAAGTCTGTCAGAGGGGAGATTAATTCATGCAGCTGTGAGGGGGAGAAACGGATGATGCAGGAAATAATGAAATCAGAAAAGAAAAGAGGACGATGGTTCTGATTGATAGTTTCAATTAAGCTGCTCTACAGATTGGTGAGAGGTTGACCACCTCCTGTTCCTTTTTCAGGTGCAGTTATTGAAAGAAACCGTCCTATAACTGACAGCCTGCCGTAAAGTAGATAAGAAACTGTCCTCAAGGCTGTGTTCCCACTGTCAGCCCAAATCCAGATTTTAGCTTATTTAGATTGTATCCAAACAGATCTTTTTTTTTTTTGTGACAGTCTGAGCAGCCAAAAAACTACATTAAAAATCGTGTTTTTCAAACTTAAAACCACATTTGAAGGTGGTTTCAACTGTGTTCTAATCAGAGTGACAAAATTATGGGGATTCCTTCATTAGGTTGCTATTAGCTAACAGCTAACCTGGCTGAACCATGTGTCCTGCTGTATCAACATACCAAAGATTCACAACAGTAACTACCAATGATGGAAATGTTCAACTTGTGGCCCTGTGTTTCATTTTCACTTAAAATCTGATGTAAACACAGATTGGCAAAATATGGAACATGGATGCACTTATGTGAATTAACTGTAATAGCCAAGTAAATTTTTGTCTTAAAACAGAAGTCGACAGTCTACAACCCCAAAGCCTGCTACAAGTGGACAGCTGAAGACTAGAAAATGTAGTGTCATTTGGTGAATTTCTGCTGATGAATGAATCCATGGAGGCAACCTGCCATTTATCAACAGTAACTGGTGATGGAGAAATGGGATGGGGAATAATTTTCTGGACATTGTTAGGGCCGACCGTCACTATTGAGTTCTCATTTTGTTACTACAACACCTTTCAGACCAGTGCAACCTGACTTTAATGGTTTCAGATATCTATTAAAGTATGACATTCAGGGATTCAGACTTGTTTCCATCAATCTTCCTAATGAGAAGTGGGAGATGAAACCTACATGCACAAAAGTCAATGATAAAGCATTTTCACATATGGGACTTGAGAAAATAGATTTGCAGAATCAAACAGAACATACAACTGTTGAGAAGTTTCCATACATTACCAATTTAGCAATGTCTGCAAGACCAGTCAAGTTATGCTTAAGATCTACCAAGTTATTGTCCAATTGAGAAGTAGACCTGGCAAAACTAACTCTTAACTGTAAAATTACAATAATATCTGAGATAATCATTATGTCTTTATAATTGTCTGTTCACCTGTATGGAAAAAGCTGGGTGACTGTCACAAAATAATGTAAAATTTCTCCATATTTTCCACCATTTGAAAGAGTTCCTTGAAAGACACCAATGTCATCAATGTCATCTCATTCTGCCCTTTTCTTCTGCTGTGAATAAGATATGTGTGTACAAATTTTGTTTTTTCAGCTTATAAGGAGAGATGCACTGACTGCAATTTTCTTACTGATTCAAATTTAAGGTTTTCTTAAAGGTCTGACCTGCTGATTGTGGTGTTCTTTCGAAGAAACACACAAAAAAGCACACAGTAAAGTAGTCAACCAGTGAAGGATAAAGGAGGCTCTTGGCTGTGTGTGCTCTGCTAGCTTTATTTTTAGCGTCTTGGTGTTTGTTAGCGTCATAGAATCGGGCATGCTCAGCAGGGTGATGCTTTTTTTAAGTGTTGGATTAAGTTTGTTGTCTCAGACAATTTGGTTGTGTTTCTTCCAAGGCTTATTTTTACCCAATGTGCTGCTACAAATTGCTGCCTTTGAGCATGTCGTTCTCATACTGAAAGACTTCCACATCAAAGACAAGCTTCCTGGTGACTGTGTCATCATGATTAGCTTCCTGACCAGAAAATAACTTGCTTTTGTCACGACTCTACACAGATGCATCTGCTGCCCTGTCTTTCCAAAGGACAGAATTCTCAATGCAACTGTACAAACTTGAGCCACGAGGAAAAATTCTTCTTACAGAGGAGATGCTTCCTCCTGGCAACTCTTCCAAACAACACCAACAAAGACCTAATATAGCGCCTTTCTCGTCAACATATTTATGCCATATTTGTACTGTCTTTCTCATTGTATAATCATGAACTGTCATATAAAATATGATAATTGAGGCCAGCAGAATCTGAGATGCTTTTCTTGGGTTCTTGCACTTTCTTTGAGCTTAGCAAGATTTGTGTAGATTTATATGGGACTCACAATTGTGCAAACCAAAAACCCTTAGAAATCCTGAAAGACTGTATTAATAATTGAAAGGTTGGTTGTTCTAAATTCTTCTGAAGTGGAGGAACAAAGTTTGCTTGTTTAGATATGTCTAAAGACTCTCTGATTTCCAGAACAGAGAAAGTAATCATTATTCATTTGCTGAATGATGAGAGCTGAATGTCTCCACATCACATCACATTTACAATAAGGCTTTTAATTACAACACATTAGAGGTGTTGTGATGGGCGTTGCAGTACCTAGGGAGTCAAGTATCCAAACTATAGAAGTCTCAATCCTTTAAATGCGGCTGAAAGGAAAGATACATGTTTTCATTTGACTTGTCTGGAGCTTGCAGATGTGCGCTCACAGACAGTTTTTGTTTAAAGAAAGAACATTACATGACAGAACAGGTAACTGGTAAAGATCTTGAATAAAACGTAAGCTGTGTCCCAATCCAGCGGCCGCATCCTTCGAAGGCCGCATTTGAAATGCTAGACCGTCCCAATTCACAGCCACTGCTTTCTGGCCTACCTGGCCTTCGGAGGACGCGGCCTACGTAGACTACGTAGGATGGGTCCTTCGAAGGATGCGACCGCTGAATTGGGACAGACCTTAAGATCTGACAGAGAACAATGAAAAACCTGCTAGAACCTGGGAAATGGTGACTAATGCAATGCAGGTGCGTGGCAAGCAATAACTGAAACCTGGTGTCAAACAAGAACAGGAAGAAAAACTCAACTAAATACAGAAAGATGGAATAGATTCCATATTAAACAGAAAAAAATGACATCACATTAACATAGGTTTGTATAGAGAGCTTTTAAAGCCTCTCAACTGCGTAGCGCTCTCGCACAACGAGAGGTCCTTGCTTCCAGTATACTGTGAGCAGCTTGGCTCCTTCAGCCGGCCTGTGGGGGAGGGCAGGCGGGCCGCCAGCCTCTGGTCTTGTCTGGTGTGATGGATCCCAGCCTCTATCACTCTTGTGCTGCTATGATTAATGACTCTTAGTGATTTTTCAGACCAGCCTTTTCTAGCCATTGGGAGGACTTCTTGCTATCAGCCTCTTCCTCAATATTCTGGTGGTACATGCTGTCCAGGGGATTCTCCTGTCAGGATGGTTCCTCCTCCCTCTCATCTTCCTCAGTGGGTTTGTGCTGACTGAGACATTCACTTGTTCACACACCACCTTGCGGATGCATTTCTGGATCTTTAATTCAATCTGAATGGTGGCTTTGACACTTCTTGAAACAGATGGACTCCAACAGTAGAAGACTACACGAGGTGCCACTTCTTTCAGCTAAGACCAGGAAATTTTAACTTTCATGGGCTCACCAGAACTGACAGAAAAATGTATTGTTGGTCTGAGTCTCAGTTTCTGCTGCAATATTTTGATGGTAGGGTCATCATTTTATGTAAGCTACAAGAAAGCATGGGTCCATCCTACCTCATATCAATAAATCAGGCTGCTGCTGGTGATATAATGATGTGGGGGGAATTTTTTTTCTTGGTACACCTTTGACACTAAGCACCTACTAGGAATGTTTTTAAACAACACTGTATGACCAACACAGATATTACAGTCTAGGTGGTAGTTCTGGGTAAGACATTTAGTATATCCCATTTTATCAACAACTGTTATATCAAAGATAACAAAGGCAGCTATATATATTATATATATATATATATATATATATACATATATATTTAATTTACATAATCCTTGATTCTAACATCTAAAGCCTATAGAAACATTTAACAGATTTTGAATTTCTACAGCTCAAGTGGACTACAGCAGTGGATCACAGCATGGAAATGCAGTTAACATTTATAGCTAAAATCAACCAATGCCTACATCTTATAGATCCATCTGCAAACTTTTGCTTATCTGACTTTAATTACACAAAACATTAGTACAGAACAGTTTTCTCGTTACAACCGCTATTTCAATGTTTCATCAGAAGTGCCTCAAACGCTTTCTTATGGTTCTTCAGAAGTCCTTCTAGTTTAAAGCCTGGTAGGCACAAGGCTGCAAAAACACTGCACTTCCGAAACTTCACTTCAATAGAAGAATGAAGTTAATATTTAATTTCCATTATTATTTCATGAGGCTTTTGCTTTCACTTAGCTATCTGTCTTCACTATAGATTTTTTTTACCCCACTTAGATGCCAATGGTTGTGCTGTATGCATTTGCCTGTTGACAGTCAAACATGTGAATATCTTCCCTATGCAACACGTACTTCACACCTTCTCTGGCACAGTATGCGTGGTATGTCAATGAGAAGGACCTTCTCTGGTCTCAGTCCATCAGATGAAGAAGATGCAGACGTGCCGTCAGGGGATGACTGTAATAAATTCTCATTTTGCATGGCAAACATGAGCAGGCAATCATAACAGTGGGGTGGATGCCAGCAGGTCCATGGTACTCAGCTCTCAGACCTTTATCTCATTCCTGCAGCAGGCTTCATGCTCCCATTTGGTGCCACTGTGATTTGCCCCACAACTGAAATAGCCCAGCATTAATAGAGTGGCCCGTCTGCTGTCACCAGATCTTCTGTAGGGAGTGTCCTTTTGCAAACTCTGAGGAGCTCTGGGATCTGCCTCACATGAGCAGGGGAGGTAATAAGAAAAACAGTCAAAGACAAATTATGTCTCCTGAGTTTAGAGAGTTTTTATTTTCCTGCTTTTTTCCATTCATACCTAGTGCACCTCCTTATTCCCTCATTAGATTGTTCAGTTCTCCTTCATTCTCACAGCAGGATCCAAAATCAGAAATTAACACCAGACAAGTGCCAAATGAAAGTAAGAATGGGGTTTGGTTATATAAGGTGACCTATTATGCCTCAAATCCTTTTCTCTCTTCATGTAATCCTAGACAGCTTTCATGATGTTAAGGCCATGGCTCTGTGGGGGCCATATCTTCACTTCCAGGGCTCCTTTGTCTTTTTTCATGCTGACGATTGTTCCTAATGACATTGGCTGTATTATTGAGGTCATTGTACAGCAGTTTTGACAATTTTTGATCCATTTTTATATTCCAGTCTCTTAAAAAAAAAATCTTAATTAAATCTGTGATTGGTTCTTTAGGAAGTCAGTGTAAATGCAGAGTTTTGGTTTCAAGTTATTTTATTCCAGAAATCATGTGGCTGTTTTTTGTAGAAATATTATCTTGAGATCAACCTATATGGACTTTTGATAAAACAACAAAACCGACATTGTCTAAGATGTTTTCACAGTAATTTACACAAACTGGCCACCTTATTATGTACAACTGTTCAGTTGCTTGTTAATGCCAATGGCTAATCAGCCAATCACATGGCAGTAACTCAGTGCATTTAGGCATAAGGCATAAGCGGTCAAGAGAATTTGCTGAAATTCAAACCGAGCATCAGAATGGGGAAGCAAGGGGATTTAAGTGACTTTGGCCTCGTATCAACGGTTCAGGCTGGTGATGGTGGTGAAATGGTGTAAGGGATATTGTCTTGCCACGCTTAAGGCCCCTTTGTACTGGATGGATAGATAGCCATTTGTTCAGGAAGAGTGGAATACTTGTTGGCAGATTCAGAAACCCTGTTGATAGATGCAGAGATCGACTGTTGGCAGCGGTTGCTGTCAAATGTTTGTATCAACAAAATACTAAGTTAAGTTACAAGAATGTTTATCTATACCAATCTCACTTGTTTTATTTTGTTAAAAAGTTCTGCTGAGTTCTGTTTGTGAAAAGTGTGAAATAAATAATGATTTGGTCCGTTTCAGAGATAGTTGTGTGTTCTTTATTTTTTGTGGAAGCATCCCAGAAAGTTGTCCATGTCTATAAAAACAGAACTTTGTCTAGTCTCCAAATATAAACAGTAGCTCGTTTATATTTAGGCCAGTACAGGGTGCTCTCTCTTCAGTGTGCTGGTGAGCTCATTGTGTCTTTAAAAATGCATGTAAACTCTCATTGTGGTTAGATTTAAGACACTTTTTAAACTAATTTTTGTGAAATTATTTATTAAAAATAAATAAATATTTCATGACATATTTTCTGCTAACGTTTACTTGTATTCATTAACATTATGTTTTTGGGAGTTTTTGGTCATGTTTAATAATCATTTTAAAGATGTATAATCTTAGTCTCCATCTCTCTCCTCCTCTGTTCTCTATTCTCTCACCCACCCACTTGTCCTTGCCTCTACTTTCGTTAGATATGACCTCTATACTCTGGCCAAGATTTGTAGTCCAGATTCCAGTTAAGTAAAAGCCATTAAGCAGCACAAGGTGAAGACAATTAACCTTGACCAGTGTTTTGCTGTGCAGGTTTTAAGATACAACACTCCCACCCACAAACACAGGCGCGTGGGAGAGATCCTGCGTTGCTTCCTGCTCTGCTCTGACCTCCTCGCTCTTCTCTGTCACTGTGACGAACAGCTTCTTTTCCATCAGCCCCTCAGAAGTTGACCACTTCCTGTTTCGGCTAAACATCTGTTTATGTTAGCAGTGTCAGAGATTGTCCACCGAGGCGTGGGAACCTGAGGCAGTGCGTGGGGGACCCCACTCCTTCACAGGGAAAGACAAGTGCAGTGAAAGACTGAATCCTGAGGGAGGCACGTACCACACACACTCTGCAGACACAGGCACACACATACACACACACTCAACATTCAGGCCCCTCCCTACAGGCACTCAGCCATCACTGCACTCAGTGTTTATCATCTCATCATCATCCAAACATGTTGCTACCACTGGGAGTTCATCTAGCTGAAAATGTTGCTTTTTCCTCAACAGGCTCTCTACTCCACCAGTTCACTAATTGAGGGAGAGAAAATTAGATGATTTAAAAAAACAAAAAAAAAAAAACCCCAAAACATTGTGATTATCATTTCTTTAATAATCCAGCTTTTAAATGTCCATATGATAAAAAATCGCATTTGGGTCTACGTTTGCACCATAAAGAAATGAGAAAGCTGTTGGTGGTCTCATCCTGTCATTCCCTTTGGCCTTCTTCACTGTCTACAAATACAAAGCCTTATTCCTGTTCTCAGAGGCCACTGGGGATCAAACAAAGAGAGAATTCCCATCTCGAAAGAAATGACCTGACAAAGACTACAAAGACCATTACTCCCTGAAGGCTACTGCAGCACAGACAATCGACCTCTGTATGCCGCCTGATGACATTTGCTGCTATTGTACTCTCTTTGTCACATAATGCTATGCTTTCTGAAGCTGTTTGGTATTTCTTTTGAAGTAACATGGACAAAGTAATTTGTGAATGTTTGATTACTTCATCATTGGTGACAAAAAGAGCTTTCAGCCAAGTTAGTTCTTGCTTTCTTTGGAACGCACTACTTTTTTCCGGGTCATGAGTACATGTTAGCATACAAGCCATCCTCTTCAGCAGAGGGGAATTGCTGCAAACAGAAAGCAATATTTCATAACAAGTAATGCGCCTTCTGCAGTGGATATAGCCATAGTTCTGGGAAATAGTACCAGGAAAAGGCAGCTAAAACTATGTAGTCCATTCACTTTTCCTTGACCAACTAAGCAGCTGGTTTAAAAGTAGCATACTCACTAATAACATCATTTCTAAAATGATACATTAATGTGATTTAGTCAGAGAAGACTTTCACCTTTGGGGTTCAGGGTGAGTCAGGTAAGCTTAAACAGCCTAAACTCCTGGTTTTCAGCCTGATTTCCGTATCACCAAATTGACCGATTTAAAAAAAAAAAGAAGGAAGGAAAAGCACTCAC
>JBAMYA010000021.1:4618162-4631226 GCA_037176975.1 Arrhamphus sclerolepis | reverse complement strand
CTATCAAGTTGTCCAGTACTCCTTTTTTTAACAGGGCTGTGGTAAATCTTAGCAGAACTATGATTTATGTGATCTGTTTTAGGGGAGGTCAGAAATGCTGCCATTGCTTTTTTTTTTATTTTCTCTCGTTTAAATCTTCATTTGTAGTTTCTAAGGGGAGAGCTGGTCTGTGGCATCAGAAAAGCTCCCATATCAGGTAAAATATTTATTTTTTAAATGTGCAGCACAGACAGGAGTGAGCAGTATGATTCTACAATAAAGGAAAATAAAACATGTCTTTTTCTCTTGGTAAATATAAAGGAAATGCAGAGATGCTTCCATTGTTGAGATGGATTATCTTTTAATCTAGTAGATATATACATTCATCATGTGCAATGCATCCTCCACTCATACAGATTAATCAGCGCCTTTTAATTCTGAGAGCTGTGACAACATAGTGTTTTATGCCAGCTATCAAAATGATTAATAACACATTCTCAAGAATATTTCCAGGAAAGTGAGCCACCAAATGACCCGAACACTAAAAGAGTTGATTATGTGGATTATTAGGACATGATTGCTGTCAAACCCTATTCTGTTAGATACTTTCTCTCTGCCACCAGTGAACCCAGTCTTCAGCTGTGTTGGGAAAATGTGAGAGAGAAAAGGTCCATCTATCATCTTTAACTGAACCTTCTTCCTGCTCTCAGCTCCTTTTCTTTTCTTTAGCTTCTCTTGACGTCTTGAACGGTGATACACAAGTGATGGCATATAGGTATGCAGGATTCGTTCAAGTGATTTATAAAGCACGCACATTAAAAACAAACAGAGATTCTATCTGCTGCACGCAGCCTCTTACTCGTGTTTTGACATTTTATAAATTTAAGCAACATTTATGGGAACGAGTTTAAGAAAAAAGAGGTCACGAATTCATAACAAAATGTCATTCAGACACCACGACTAGATAAAAACACTTTTCACTTTCCAAGACACAGAGTGTCTGCTATCTCTCAGTGAATTACTAAAGCTAATTACCCCTAATTAGACAGCCTTGATTGAGGTGAAGCCACTGATTTAGGAGGAAGCCAGCAGTGATGATGTCTGCCTTAGTTTCAGCCATCTGAGTTGTTCATTTTAGTATTCCTGTCATCTTTATTATTTTGGTCACAGGACTTCATGCATAAATTGAAGCACTTTATCTCTTCGTTTCTCCTGGGTAACTTACTGTGTGGACTCCAACTCAGTGACCTCAGATGAATTGACGATTATTTCGGTGCAGCTGAATTCTCCAGTATATTGTGTTGTAGCCACCTCGTAGCTGAAGGAATACTTGTCTCATAATACTGAGGTGGTAAAGATTTTAGCTTGTTTTGTTGGTTTTTTTTTTAAACTGCCTGTTAAACAACATAACATCAAGGAAGACACAATTTATAAGTGCTTTTTAAGCGCAGGATATTGTGTTTCTTGCGTCCCTGTACCTTAATTTTCATCAACAACCTTGTTTCCGTTTCACATGATCCACTCCTTATGACAGTGACACATTGTTTTAATTTACAAAATTGTGACAAGATTTGAAAAATGCTTTTCATTTTCAACCAGTTACAATATTCCTCAGTCTTCCTTTGCTAAACTTACAACAATGTTCAGCCAGAAGCGTGTCAGGCGCAGCTTTTCATTTCCTGCTGAACTACACAAGTATTAAGACATCTATTCTTTTAATTAGATTCTTGTGCTTAAAAAAAAGATTGCTGGGTGTTGGTCGTTATTTCATGAGCCTGAAAATAACTATTTCCTGCAGCTGGGGCCTCAAAATTTTCATACACATGAAAATAATAACTTTCTCTGCCCGTAAATCATTTGAAGGGTGTTCCTAGCTTCCAGTTAGATGAAAGGCTAATGTTTTTCTTTTCTTCTTCTTCTTCTATTTAGCCAATGGATTTTGTAGTTTCCTAACCCACAGAAAATGTAATATCAGTCCTATCTCTGTCATCAAATTATGTTTAACAATAAATCATTTAAAATGGGAGACATTTGTTTTCTGCTGCACTGCGTGGCTGAAGGAAACTGTAGCAATGGCGCCCCCTGGTGTCTAGTGTGTAGACTTAAAATTTAGGCTATATAATTATAGATTATAGTTTAATTTTTGTTTTTTATAGTGTTGAGGCAATACTTCGAAAGGGTAACATCTTGCACACCTGAGTACATCAAATGAGTTGTTTTTGTTTTTCTGAGAGATAAAAGCTTATGATAAAATGACATCTTACTCACATTTCCTTTTGAAATCCACTCAGTTTCCAGTGAATACAATTAGACCCATTCATGTTGTCCTCAATTGGCTTATAGATGAAGCCTACTACACTAAGTGCCAAAAGTGCAGGATGTTTTTGATGTGGCCGATCAACTAACCCGAGGCCTACCTGGAAGCCTGTTAGATGTTAGATGTTAAAATCGATGAGGGTCGCAAATGTCCTACATTTTTCTTCAAGGCTACATCATTTAGGGAGAACACGTGTGCAGGTGTGATACTGACCATTATTCAAATCAAAGGACAGAGCACGGTAAAAACATCTTGGCCTGCATTCAAATGCAAAGCAAAGTGCCTTTTCGCAATCATAGTAAAAAGAAATAAAATAAGAAAATAAAAAGAACCACACAAATGAAGACGTTTAAAAAAAATTATTTATAATATGATACAAGGATATTCTGTGCAAGAGGTTGGTGGTGTTGTGAAACCTGTACATAATGAACAAAGCACTTTAAATTCAATAGCAACCTGAAAGCAGAGCATGGCTGCTGCGCCATGATCGTGTCGAATGGCTAACTATCATGATACTAGATGATACAAACTGTTTCCACCAGTATACAATGGCTGTATAGGATTACATTACACTATTTATATAAAGTGCAGAAGAAATGAGCACTTACAGTGAAGGCCTGAAGTGCTTTGTGACTGAGTGTAAACCCACCACCTCATGCTGAAGTTGGATTGGGTTGGCGGTAGTCTTTAAATGTTGGCCATAGTTCAGCGTCAGAATATAAACTGTAATACAAACTGTATGAAAGGGTTACCAATCTGTGCAATATACTGAATCATAAAAAAATCAGTATGAACTGTTGTAAAAAAGTTATCTAAAATTACCCTTTTTATAATCATAAATACACACTTACACTACTGCTTGTATGTGGAAGCGTAGCACTAAGGACTCTCCAATTTTCTTTTTTTTTTTTTTCCCACTGCTGAATATGACATGACCTGAAGTAGATGAGCAAGTTCATGCTTCGTTAAATGGGGAATAAGACATATTTGACATTAAAGATATAAGAAAATATATGTACTGTTAGTGACTAGATTACATGTTCCGTATATATTTTATAAATCTGTTTTGTCACTATAATGTTTCAAGGTTATAAAAGCAAGTGAATTCAGCATCACAGTTGAGTCTCAAGAATACAGGAGAGTAAAGAGGCATCGAGCGGCCCGTCAGACTCCATTCAGCACCTCTCCATGCTAAAACACCAGCAGCTGGGGATTCTGGAGGATCATCTAGGTCTGTTGGGAACCCTGCAGACAGAAAATAAGAGATGCAAGATGAAATAAGAGATGCAAGTGTGCACTATTCAGTATGGAAGAGAAGCAACGTCCACTGACTGCCGTCCTTACTGAGTTGGTTCGTTTGCGTTTCCAGCAGTCTGGATTGAGTCTTTTCTGCTCTTCAGCCAGAGCTTTGGCTTCCATGGTGTACATCCTCCTCTCCTCGCTCTTCATCTTCTTCCACCTGTCACCCAGGATGACACTAATGGCTCTGGAGTGAGAGGTTGGAAACAAGAGGAGAGCAGTTTTAGACACCGTTGTTTTACTTCAACATTTAACCCATTTAGTTTTTGTTCATATGAAAATAGAATTTAAATGAAAGCTCTTTAGAATATAAGCATTTTGTTTAATTTAGGTGGCAGTTTCTATGTAAGAGAAATGTTTTCTGTGTAATAAATGTATCGTTAGAGAGATTAGAAGTTTTCATTTTACAATGAGCAGAACTGGGATAGAGGCATGTGATCGCTGCCCTTCATCTATGTATATATGTTTATTAGCAAAAAAAAAAAAAAAGCTTTCTACAGAGCTGTAGCATGTGTAAATGAAGAATGGCCTGTTTTAATGCATTTAACTTTTAATTTTAATCTGGAACCAGGAGCAGGTAGGATGAAATGACTCTTGAAGAAATGTGATAACCAAAAAAAGAAATATATATCACTTGACTGTTTAAAAAAAAAAATAAAAAATTACTAGCGTTACGCAGTGCACTTTTATGCTAATGATATACGTTGTCGGTACATTCAGTGACCCAGTCTAACAAAGATATGCCTGGGCTGTGTGTGAAACACCCCCCCAGCTGCTGCACAGTCCACTACGCTCCACAGTCCCCATCCTCTAGCGGTGTCCGAATAGCTAATAAAATTGGTGATCTCTATAGAGAACATTCAATATCTCCCACAATGCATCGTGAAAAGTAATGTATAACTGAGGGTCACTAGTCAAACATCTGTACCCCCATGCATTGTACTCAGGATTACAGAAAAGGAGAAAAAAATAATACGGACACAGAGAGATCAGCAATAAATGACCTATAAATGTTATTATGTAACAGTTCAACATTGATCATATGCTGAAGTTGGTTTTATTATATTGTAATATATTAATATATGTGCTTTATGTTTCTTAACACTGGTGTCATCAAATAAAACAGCTTTGTGATCACAAGCTAACACACTGAAGTTTATCTTTGCTGATGTGAAAACCAGGTTGTGTGATTACAAAGTTTTCCCAGCAGGGGGTGTAGTCTGACAGCAGTCCAACAATTACGAGTTCATAATTATTTTTGTTGTCAACATCATGGTAATGTAATCATTTAACTTCCAAGCTGATGTAATCTTGCTAGTAGAACAGCAGCATGTGTCAGTTGTCTCTGCCATCTTATTAATTAAATCAAAATCATCTGAAAGATCGTCAAACAAAAAAGAGAAAAAGTTCATGTTCTATTACATTTTCACGGAGTTGGAAAAGAAATAATCTCTGATTCATTTCTGAACTAATTAATCAGTTACATCCATTCAGCTAATTAAGTCACTAAATAGTCCTCAGTTTACAAATTTCTACGCAGTAAAAGTGCATTAGTGGACTAGATATAAAACTAGGTGGTTTTGGACACAGCCCGAGACTACATGACAAAGTTAACTTCGTCCTAACTCCAAAATGTTTTTATTTACATGTTGTGACTTGCACGTTCACCTTGAACTGAACAAATACAATGAGGAACTGTATTTTGGCAGAACATCACTACCTGGGTGCAGTGGCATTGTTAAGCATGAACAGGATATAAAATAGTGTGCAGTAATCTTTGTGAATCGTGCACGATGATGACTGTTATGATCATTAACTCAGTGGACAACTGTCCACGAGGTCTTCCTGAGGAGAAGAGCTTGTGCTCTGTCTTCTTCTATAGATACACTGATGGTGACAAATGGTTCTATTCGCTGGAGCAAACACATTCAATTTGTGACTTATTAAACGTTATCATGTATTAAATTTGCACGTTACCTGGCAACAGTGCTGCTGCAGCTAATCACTGCATGTAGGAAATAATGTTTTGGCAAAATACAGCTGATTATATGTATCTGGTTATAGGATTGCTGTGTCTCATTTACATAGTTATTTCTAAAGAAAAAAAAAAGGTAAAAAGAAGAATATTTTGGAGTTTATGAAGAGATTATAAAGTGGTTGCTAGTAGAGATGAATTATTTTAAAAGAGCTGCCTTTTTTGCTTTTGCAGATGTCGATTTGATTAATCGATGGAATAATCGATGAGTATTTATAGAGTATTTGATTCATAAAAAGAATCAATAGCTGCATAATATCATAATTCAGATGTATTATGCAATATGATGTGGGACCACACACACACCTGCCTGATTACACTGTATGAAAGATAAGTCTAAACCTCTTAAAAGCTTTGATTTCTGCATCATACGATATACAAATTATAGGAAACACTCGCTGAGAGGAACAATTTGGTTGACAAACTACCCTCATGCCATTTGCACTATTTTAAAATGTCCTAACAACGATGTCTTGAACGGGGTTTTAACCAAAATATATAAATAAATTTATACTTTTGTTGCCTACATTAAAGTTATGACATCTCATCTCCTTTCAGGCCAACAGGTATTTGTACTCAACACATGACATACATGACTGATTTTGAAAATGTGGCAATGTTGAAAGAAATTAAAATAAGTAAATCTTTAAAGCTTTAGTGGAAAAAGCTATCTCTATAACAGTATGAATTAATGCACTAAATCTTCTTGATCACCTGTTATCCTTCCCAGGATACATCTGTGTGTACTCCACTCTGTATTTCTTGGCAAAAAGCATGAAGGCATTCATTGGCCGCTTGCATTTTGTAGGCGTAGCACCACTGCCTGTCCCTGAGTTGTGGCTCCTGTTTGATTTGCTGCTGGAGGATTGTGGGGAGCTGGAGCGTTCCAGTTTCTCACAGTCTGGACTGATGGCACCCCCACTGGAAAGGGAGGCCCTGCGCTGGCGAGCCATGCTGCTGAGAACGTACACTGCTGAGGAATCTAGCGGGGTGAAGTCATAGCTGCAGACAATAAGGAAAAGGGAGATTCTTTAGCATTATGTGTGTTTTTGTTGTATTTTTTTTCTTTTTGCAGTGCAAATACATGTTAATTGTGGAAAAATCTGCTGCAGTTACTATTTGTAAGAAGATTTGAATCTAGGGCCAGACTATGCTGCTGATAAAAGTATAATTAAGACTAAATAAAGATAAGAGAATAATGAATTACTTGAAAATTTCTATTTTGTCAAGAAAAAGGTCAGAGCTTTTTTCAATTTATGGTTGTGTGGATATACATACATATGTACATATACATACACACACACATATGTATTAGCAAATAGATGATCATCCTTTTGTTGTTCCTCTGACTGACAAGATATATGTATAATTGAAGGAAGTCCTTCAATTATAGAGCAACATCACAATTTAAAGAGTTCACCTCCTGAAAGTGTCAAAGACAACCGAGTCATCACAGTTAATAGCATCTGGGTGGTTTGGTGGGAGGCACACATCTCCCAGCTGCATCTCATAGCAAGGAATCCCATGGTGCACCACAGTAAGGCTTGGATAAAAGGAAGACCATCCTGGCAAAGACAGATGGTATAGTACATTGGTTATTATTACATTTTGCATTATAATTGTAAATGATTTATTCACTGGAAGCTTTTTTTTCTTTTTTTTGGCACAGATTTGGTTTATGGTTCTTTATAAAATCTGCTCTTGATGTAATTATATTTTCCTTTTTTGCTAGCAAGGCTGTATTGTCTCCTATAGAAAATTATACTTATCAAAAAGAATGAACAGGTGCCATCGTACCTTTGTTTTTGACGAAAAATGGGTGATCCAGTCGGCATTCGGCTGTTACGAGACCTTTATCTTGCGAGCCTGGGTCAAAGGTCAGTTTAAGAACTGCCTGGCCAAAAGATATTGTGTCTTCATGACTCACCAGCTTAAGTCCATCTGAACCATATCTCTGCAAATAAGGCAAAAGTCAGTCAAATGAGCCCATGGTCTCTTTTTGGCTAAAATATCTTTTTTGGTTAGGAGAGCTGAGAACATAACTGCCAGTCATTGGCAGGGATCATACAGGACTCATTTGTGGACAGAGACTGCAGGCTTGTCTGCCATCTTGTGGCCAGTCCAAGTCATTGTGATGCATGAGATGCAGACAGGCCACACCATTCACCCAGATAATAAGGATATCCTGAATTATTTGACATACTAAAGTCAGTATGGGATGCCTCACCTTGAGAGAAGATAAGGAAGACATCATGGTTTCATCATCCGACTCATCATCTGAATCCCCCAGTTCATCAGCTTCCTGCCACTCCACATTAGGGCCTCGATGGAAGCGCAGGCGAGTTCCTGAATGTCAACATAACAGTGTAACAATGCATAAGCATATTCATGAAATACTGTCTACTGAAGGCAGCTACATAGATGTAATACTGCTTGCTGAACACCAGAGGTAAGAACTGCATTACAAATGTTTGTTCACCTCCTGCTCCTACCTAGATTGCTTTGATTCCATCTCATCAGTACATTTCAAGAGCAGAGTAGAATCAGGCCTAGTCCATGCTCAAAACTGAATTATAAATAGATAGATAGATAGATGTTACATAGAATGGTTGAACAGGGTATTTATCCTTGTTATGTGGGATTTTAAACGTATGGTTTTGCACCTATTTGGAGTCCTTTTGGGCTTAAATGGCAACCTCATTATGAAATGCAAGCACTTAATGCTGATTGGCTGCCTTTGCTGCCACTCAAAAGAGACTTTGCCAGCTTCAGAAAATGGACAGAGCAACTTTCTACAGCTATGTCCAACACAAAGAATTCAGAGTTTTGATCAGGTCAAAATAATCCAACCTGAACTCATGCATGTTCTATTCAAACCCGACCCCGCCCGGCCCAAGTTCAGGTCCAGTATCAGGCCAGGCTCAGGCAGAGAATTCAAACTCTATTTGCTATGTTGTGGTTATTACACCATAGCTTTAAATAAATTAAAAATACTATTAAAAAAAAAAAGTCACAGTACATTGAGCCCAACCCGACCCGGCCCAACGAAAGTCATTGCATACCTGGCCCAGCCTGAGTTCAGGCAGGTTTCAGGTCGGGTTTGGACAGAACGGGAGAGGGGACTGAGATACATTTTACCTAATTTGTATCCGTTATTCAGATTGGTCAAATTTCTGGCGAACATTTCTAAAGGAGGATTATCAATGAAACGGAGATGTTCAGAGTGTCTAGGATTTTTCATGTGTTTTTGACTGAGGGTAGACTATCGTTATAAACAAAGACAAGGTAAAAATGGATTTGATTCTCGCACTCCTTTAATGAATGTGTCATAACTGACACATGCAGGCTCATAGCTCCCTTTGTGTCAAAGGTTATGAGATCATTTCTGCTATTCTAAGAAATGCTGTCTTCAAAGTTTTAGAGTCAGTCAAGTGTGTGTGTGTGTGTTGGGGTGTTTCCCCAGATGGTACACAACCTTTTAGGAAGCAGTGCCAGGCTGTGGAGGGCCACGAATGAGACCAGACCATGTCTTCATCATCAGAAAACGATGACGACATCGAGAAAACTCCAGACTCCGATTCACTGCTGGCCTGATGTTGGATATAAGTAAAATTCTTACAGCAAAATCAGTAAGATAAACGGCCTGAGAATCCACGTTACATGGAATTCATCAGAATATAACCACAAAGCCTCACAGAGTAAAATCATTCTTATGTTTCAGAGGCAGAGGTGGAGAGTGAAAGGTTACCCTGGTACGCCTGCGCTCCCTGAGGTGGCCTCTGGACGGGTTGGGTGCGCTGCTGGCTAATGGGGGACGGGCGTAGGAATGTAAACTGTTACTGTTGCCAAAGATGTGAACTGGAGATGACCTGAAAATGACAATGTGATGAATTTTAGTAGATTTAATATGCAATGTACAGTTGAACTGGTGACACATTCATCATTCAGAATTTTGGTATTCATGCACAATTTGGGAAGTAACAGATTAACCTATCCAAGGCTCAGTGTAATGTCAGAAAAAAGATATTTGCTGCAGGATTTTTTTAAAGCAAATATTAACTAATAACTATGTATACATAATGATGGCTAACATAATATAAGTTCAGTTTTAAAGAATATTTCACAACACAGATCCTGTGGTGCAACTTGCTGGTCCAGCTTTGGGAAAGCCCCTGTACTGGTCTGTACTCATGTCATTACATGTCCCAGTCTCTAAGATTGCCTTAATGTATATTTTGCATATTTTCCATTGTGTGTTTTGTGGTATTTCTTTTTGTTATTGTTGTGTTTATCTGTCCATATGTTCATATTATACACATGCAATCATGGAGCCATACAGAATCTGAGTTCAGGAAACTGTGGATAGAATCAGAGAACGTAAAAAGAAAAAAAATAACATAAAAAAAAAAAACAACATAAAACCTATGTGAGACACCAAACTAGTAAAACAAGTCTTTTAAAAATTTTCTATACCCTTTCCCGCCTGCAGCTTGCATTGAATGAGCTGTCGGTGAAACTGGCGACAGCAGTCTGCCTGGAACAAGATCTGCATATCAACAGCCAAGCTTCATGCACATGTATTGTTTACAATACTGTGACGACTCAGACAATAAAGGATAGCAGGCTGGCAAAGAAGCTTAAAAACTCAAGACTGTCACCAGAGTACTTAGGACAGTTTCCAGGAATTTTCGATTTCCATGGTGGTCTGCTGTATTACAAGGTCTTGCTGTAATTAAATCTGTAGGAGCAGTTTAATCTAGTGTTGGCTATTATGTTATTGTTATTATTTTGTTATTTGGATTTAGATGTCACTATTATTTTGGACACATGGTGGCAGTAATTGGATACACAGGGTATATGATAGGCAGGAGGGAGAGGAAGAGAAGGCATGGGAAGGGGGAGGGCATATATGTTTTCACCAGACCTGAGGGAGGGACAGGGGGAACTCCTACACAGAAAAGAACTGGTATGTTGAACCTTTTCTGCATCATCTAAATAAAAATACATCTAAACCCGTGAGTATTGACTGGACCTTCTCTCTTTTGGGTATGCATAAAGACCACTGCCACTCCTCCTGTGCATCTAACCGCAACAGTGGAAAGGCTGGACGTGGGACCGTTGAAAATGTGCTGGTCACTTAAGGTGTCCAATCCAAAAGATGATAAATCAGTAAAATCAGTAAAAAATCAGTCAAACATGGAGCGAACAAAGGCCCAGAAGGCTACATGCAGACAGGCAGTGACAGAACTGGTGTGAAACATCCTCACTACAACCTCTGGTTCCACTGGGAACATTTCAGAAGACGAATGCTTCTGAGTGCTGCCTGTTCGATTTCTTTGTAAGACTAGTTTATTTCCAAAGATTTTTAGATCATGTGAAAAAGATATATTTCTGATTATTTCTTGTCCTTTCTGCTATTATCCTTATAATAAGGATTGTCAGTCTTAGATAAAATGTAATTTTTGAATTTAACCTCTCCTGTTAGTGGCTGAGATCTCCTCTAAGACACTGATTTTTTTTTTTTGTTTACCAGCGGTTTCCACAGGTTAACATGACATTAGTGCATGGGTCCAAGTGTATTTGTAATATTTTATTTAAAAGATTTACTGGACACTCTTTGTGCTTTGTATCTAACTTCCTGACAGCTCAGTCTGCTATGTTTAAGCTGACGTGGTTCAAATTTTGGCAAAACGCAAAAGTAAGACTTGGCTCGTATCTTTGGTGGAGCAGAGGTGATGATCTAATTCCATTATCAATCATAATTCAAGTTCAGAGGAGTGTTCATTCCTGTTTTTCAATACAAGTCTGCATTTTTTACATCATATTTCACCCAAGAAAAAAATGGAATTCTATGTGAATGAAGATGGACTCCATGTGGCCCTACATTCATTGGATGTATCTTAGTTTCAAGTGACTATGTATTTGTTCAAACCTCTTGTGTGGGGCGTCCTTCAGCAAAGGGCTCTGAGGACTGGTGGCGATGTCTGCCAACTCAGCAAGCCAGTTGGTGTTTGGGGAGGTGCTGAGCTCCTGATGGGACACTGCTCCCACCTGAAATAAGCCCTGAGACCTCTGGTCTTCCTCCACCTCCTGCAGGTCTGGCATGTCATCTGAGGAGAGATTGAAGACATTATTTAAACTAAATACATGTTGCAGCAATGTTTTGTTGTTTTTTTTTCTGTGTTAAGATTTTACCGTAATCCATGTGGCACCCTGGTGACGACGGCAGGTCCTCATTACACTTGAGTGGATCAAAGGACTCATCCATTCTCGCAATGTTCTGCTGTGTCCTCTTTTTTGTTGTTGTTGTTCCTCAAAGCTACAAAGCAGCTTACTCAGCTCCCATCACCGGACTCTCACACATCAGCTGCTTTTAAGCGGAACACATCAACAAAATTAGATGTTTTGTCATAAAAGTGAAACCACAGTTGAGCCTAATTTGAAATACATTTTCAAATAGTAAATAGTCACATGATAATTCTCTATCAATGGATGCAACTAAAGTGGTACTGTATGCAGATTTTTGAATGATGCATTTCAAATCAATTGTAAAACTTTTTTTTTTTTTTTTAAAAAAGAAACACATAAAATCCTAAAAAATATACAAAGTGGAGAAAAAAGATGAGCCTGTATGTGTGTGTGTGTATGTATGTATATATACAAACACACACGTAGCATCAGTCCTAATCATACATAGCAAATAAATGGCATGCAGTTTCGTTATAGTACTACATAATGACAATAAAGATCCGATTGTGATTATATTGAGTTCATGATTCGGATGACCTGTTTAATGAAACTGCTGCAGAACCTGACTGTTCTACTCTTCAGGAAAGAGAAAAGAAACATTAACAACATTATGGAAAGATGAATGAAAAACAATTCAAAAAAATTCTGACATTATTTGCATTAGCTTTGTGTGCAGTCATTACACTTGTCATGTATTGCATCCATACCACAGCAAGCATCGGCAGCTTTTAGAAAAGCCTTTGTCTCTGTAGTCATGTGACTTGCTGCATGTAGGCCTTATTTATAAACTTAAAGCCATTCGACGCATGCGTACTGGAGCTCATTCATTCGCAACTACGTCGCCATAAAGTGACAAATATCAGAGATTCCCAATGAACAGTTGCATTTGAAGGGTCAAAAACACCAAATTTAACAAAAATACATAAAAATATCAACGACAAGCTAGCATATGTAATGCTTATTTTCCATCTGTTTTATATTCGGCAGCTTTCCATTTGAGTATAAATCGTCAGGAAAGTCGTTGTTAAAAACAAAAGAACCTGTTAACATGATATAAGGTTGAAGAAAGAAACGACGGTTGTTTGGGCTGACAGACAGTGAACAGTTCTAGAAAAAAAAAACGCTGCTTCGCTTTCGTAACCATGCACGCAATGGAAGATATATCACTAATAAATTGCTTTTAAA
>JBAMYA010000021.1:4605711-4617607 GCA_037176975.1 Arrhamphus sclerolepis | reverse complement strand
GATAGATAGATAGATAGATAGATAGATAGATAGATAGATAGATAGATAGATAGATAGATAGATAGATAGATATAGAGCAGAGAAAGATTTTCAAAGTTTTTAGCCCTTAAATTGCCAAACTCCAAAGTGATTGATATGTTTTGAAAAACAAAAAAACTTAATGCAAACTGAATTTGTATGGTTTGATTATTTAAACCTGGTATAAGTGAAAGATTAGCAGCAATATTTATTGATGCATTTCTTTTTTCTTTTGTATTTTGAATGGTCAAATTTCATAAGATACTCACACTAAAGACCCTTCAACACATAAATGTGTACTGAACAAAGACAAGCTATTCAATAATAATAATAAAAATAAGTATAAGAATAATTAAAAATAACTTTTTTCAAGAATTTTAAATAATTTCATACTTATCAAGAATTGGTCACATAGATCAAAAAATAATGATTTGAATGTATTTCAATGTGCACATTTTTGTGCCTATGGGCTTTAACACATTTTACGTCATGTTGTTTGCTATAGTTTACAAATGAAGAAATGCACAACCTTGCGGGCATCATGAATAATATGTCTGAAAAAATGATAAAATATGATATAAATTAGAGGCCAAAAACACAAAAATGTGCTTGGATTTATCAAAGGGTTAAATAATTACTACAGATTTTCCACCACAAGAATTAGCAGATGAAGGAGTATGTGAATAGTGTATGAACTCATGGTGAATGACGAACAACTGAATGAATGCCTGGGAAGATGTGCCTTGCCTTTATTATAACAAATATTCTTGTGACACGCAAATATAAAACGTTCTTTATTGACATGAAAAGTGAAACATACAGTTCTTCTTCTAGCCATAGTTGTGGTTCTGCCTTTCAGAAATTACCAGTGCTACCAAAGAATAAGAAAGCATGTCTACATGTAAGCATGTAAACTGAGAAATTAAATTGGAAAAATAATAATCAGGTGCAAATCGAATAGAGAAAATTTTGATAACTTAAGTGAGAAAAGAAGAGGACCAAATTTAGTCTCTCACTAAGTGTTAATCTTTATGAATCACCAGCAGAGGTAGACAGCAATAATAGATGCCTTAATAACGTATGTTCCACCTACACAAAAAACAGCATGAGCAAAATTTTACATTAAAACACAGATAAATCAATAATTTCAAGACATTACCTATAGTGACTACAGTCTACTGGGGCAAAGTGAGCCTATATAACAACAGGAAATACTCTGTTTTAAAATTGGAAAGCAATGTGTTGTATGTCCTTATAAAACTATCACCTATCTTTTTGATTTTTTTTTTCTTCGTTTTGTTTTTCTGTAAAAGCAGCGCATTAGGCAAACAGCCACAAACACTAAAGCCACATTTCCACTGAGCAGCACAGTTCAGTTTGGGTCGGTACGGTACAGTTTGGAACAGTTAGCCCCGACCTAGCCTGCATTTCCACTACCAGGTGGATGTAACAGTGTGACATGTGATACTGTGGCTTTGTTCCAAACAGCACTCTTTCATGAGTGCACTCATGCCAGTATAGTATGTGCACTGTACACTTACATGCACAGTGTGAACCATAGCTATAACCATAGCCAGTGACTCCAGTGAATGATATCAATGAAGAACAACACAACTCAGTGAGGAAAGGATACAGCGGAGGATGCCCAGCACATCATAGTCTTTCTTCTTGGCAAGAAGGAGCAGAGCGCTGTTTGGGAAAATACTTCAAAATGGTGAATCTTGTCTTTAGCTCCATGTCACAATGAGATGATCATTTTATCAACCAATCAACTAACTGCAGTGTTCCTATCTTAAGTTTACTCTAACACTGGTTTGGGTAGAAGAAAAGGGTGCCAAATACCAGCATGGTGCAGATGGTAAACTTTGATGATGGAAACACAAATAATTGTGTATGTTAGGAGCCAAACTATACTGTATTGCTTGATGGAAATGGGCTGTAAATCACTATGTGCAGTTTATGAACATAGATTTAAGGGGCTCAGTCTGATGATAAACAGATGTATTTTTGCTAAAATGCTAAAGGAACATTTCAGAGTTTAAGAAACCTTCCATCTATTATTAGATGGCAATGAGTATAAACTTTCATGATAAACCAAAATAATGTGAATCTCATATTTTTTGAATGAGAACAAAATATGTATTTAGAATAGCAATTAATGTTAGCACTCAGGGAAATCCATCCATGTTAAAATAAATTGCCATTTTCAGCTGACAAGATTAAAAAAATGTTAGATTTCACTTAAGTAATAGATTTAATAGGGTCCCTACAGACAAAGCAAAGCAATTTTAACTTTGTAAGTGTACAGAAAGTATATAAAAAGGACTCTTTGTATGGGCAGACCTCATCTGGACACTTCCATCTTTTTATAAACCCATACAAGTCAACAACCAACAGTTGCACAACGACTGTCAATAAACACAAAAGAAGGAGCGTTTATGGCATCCGCTTTCATAGGCCTGAATCAGAACTTTGATATTTATGACAAAATAGGACACAGGCCATGAACTCCCATTTATTTGCGTCCATTGACAGCAGTTTGACAACGTTCAGTTTCGACTTATATGGACGTATATGAGGTGGCTGCGACCACAAGGAAACATCTGTACAGTCTTTTTTATATACTGTACTTTCTGTACATTTTATACACAAATTATAATGACTTTGGTTTGTCTGTAGGAACCCTATCCACACTGTCACCTATGAGGAATAACATTTCTGAGTGTTGTGAGAGGCTTAAAAGAGCGATTTATTTCCACATAGATGGGTTGCTCGAGTGCTAACATTAAGTGGAATTTTGTTGCAAACACATACTCTGCCCTCCCTCAAATCTGCTTCAACTGTATTCTCTTTGGTCCCTAACAAAAATTTCCACTCCTTGCTATCTAATAACAGAACATGGCTGGTTTAACCGCAGAATGTTTCTTTAACTACATTCAACTGAAATCATAATGTCATAAAAAAGAAAATGTAAATCAAATCAATGGTCTTTAGAGACATTTATCTATTTTTCTAATGTTGGGGCTCTTATACTAGTACACCACCTTCTGTAATGGGACAATGCGACATGTCTGCCCTTAATTATCCAGTAAGAAATTGGCTTTGGCATCTGGTTTTTAACAGTTGAAGACATTTTCAAACAAAATTATGCTGCTGCTGTTGTAGCTAATAACACTGTGGTAGGGGGTGGGGGTGGTGGGTGAGTTAAAGTGTTCAGTTTACAAACACATAATGCACCTGTCACTGACAAATAAAATGTACATTTACATTTTTAAGGTGAGAATCATGGTAAATGTAATTAAACAAGCTTTTAAGCAACTCTGCTTTGGCTTTCTGCGGTCATGTTGTTCTGCAGCAAACTCTACTGAAACTAACCTATAGCAGTCTATATTACTTATCCGACAATCAAAAGTTGTAGTGTAATGGATATTCACATTTCTTGTATTAAAAAAATGACAACCCTCTTTTTGTTGTTGTTGTTTGTACCCATCTACTCCTTCATGGTCCATTGGTCTTCTCATGCACTTTGCTGCTCAATCTCTGGGCTACTTCCAAACAGGGCCACGAGCTGCTCCTCATAGTTAGCAATGTTTCTCTTCATGATGTCCATGCATGGGCCGAGCAATCTTTCGAAGGCTTTAACGTCCATGACTGACCAAGAGAGAAAAAGAGAAGGCATCATTCAAACAGAGGTAGAAAATGTAATGTAAAATAATCAGTGACATACCAGAAAACGTACATTTTGATTGGGGTTCAAACAGACTGTGTGCAGATATGAGCATTTGATAACCCTAATTGAAGAAAGGAGGGGAAACATGGGCTTCCACACAGCCTTTCAAAAAAGTGAGGTAATAATAATGTGAAACATGAGGGCATTATTCTTTGGTTTAAATAACAAGTATGAGACTTTGGCTGTTAGATATAAAAAGACTTACATACTGCTCATCCTGCAGAGTTGCCCCAGCACTGCATACATCGATGCATAAAAAGTTGGAAGTTTTTCTCAACTTCCAAACACAATGCTGCAGACCCACAATTCACTTCGGCAAAATGCATGATGTCACCTCATTTATAGTCAGTTAACGGCAGCTCTGTTGGTGCTCCAAAAGCGCGTGATTAGATAACAAGCACTGCCAAAAAGAATGAATCTGCCTATCGCTGAAGATGCTTTTTTATATATATAATTCAATAAGTGAGTATGTTTTGAATCACTAGAGACTCTGAAATGAGTTGAAGTTCAGATTTGTTGTCATAAGACACGCCCACACATGACCCTCAAAGATATGACACAAACTTTGTCCATAAAGCCTATTACAAGATATTAATGTTTTTGGTTTACAATGCCCTCTGAAGGCAAAAGTACATTTTTGGAAAGTGAACACAGCAGAATGTGTTTCTTAAATTTTCAGTTAACACTTATTTGATCTTCATAAGTTAATGCTTTCTTTTTTCTTTTTTTTTCCATTTTCTTTTTTAAAAAACAAACAAACAACTGATTGTCCCAAAGCTGTCTTGGTATTATCTACATGCTTAGCTGATCTGAACTTTTTAATCTATTGAAACATGTTTTAAGACAATGGTTCAGGCTGATTTATGACAACACATAAAAAATAAGTTCATACAAAAAAGTGAGGAAAAGTTAAACAAAAATATATTTCAAGCAAAACTGCAATTGATTTAAGATCTAAAAACTATAAAGAATAATGACTTGAGACCTGCAGTCTCTCAATAGTTTGGCCAGCCATCTAAATTCTTTTCTCTTCAATACAAAGCAGTGAAAGGCCGTAGCTGGACGGGATAGATTTCAAAGACGACTGCCAAAAGAAAAAGAATTGAATTAAATTTTAAAAATACTCAATGATTGTAGCACATCTCTTGGGTTTAGGTCCTCTTTTGGGACTGTGTCTTCATTGTGGTTTCATTTTTCTAGATCTTAATATTTCTAGCAGATGAAAATTAATTAGAGCAAATACTTCAGATTATTCCGGCCAGCTATATGCCTTCACCTTGTTAAGATTTTCTCTTTTGAAATGGGTCAGATGTACCTCCCACTCACATCCATTTCCACAACAACAGAACATACTGAGCCAATCGTAATGGGGCAGTTTAGTTCAGTTAAGCCTTCACAACTGTCACCGAGGCACACATGCCAGTCACCAGCTTTCCTACTCCACTGCACGCCATTTTGGATGTCTTTTGTTGCCACTTGTCTGGTTGTCACTCTGCCTACGAGTCGTGCTTCATTTCTCTGGTTGGTTGTTTATCTATCCAATAGCATTCAGAGACAGTTTCTTCTTCTGCACTTTCTGGTACCCCTCCCTGGAAATCAAAGTCGGATCCAGAGGAACCAGACTAACTCTTTGTATCAAAGATGAAAAGAATCAGGACAGCTAGTCCACGTTGAGATAGAAGAATAATTATGCCCAGTTTTGCTGTTTGGACCAATAATGTATAAAAAATTGCTCAAAAAGTACCCAAGCATTTGACATTCCCCACAGCATAGGCAGATGCAGCTCTGGGTTTGTTTGTGACAAGAGCCAACTCTCCAAAATACTGGCCCCTTGTGCATGTGGCTATTTCCACCTCCTCTTCCTCCTGGTCTTTTTTTGTCTGGCAAGAAAGGAATAAATATGATAAGATACCCAAGCAACAAACTATGTTTTTAAATTAAAGGATTTATTTCCACTTAAAAATTTGGAGAGAGAGAAAGTATGCATAAATACCCGACTTCTTTTTATGGTAATTCTAACTTGCCCGCTCTCAACGATGTAGAAGCAGTCTGCTAAGTCACCCTGTAACATAAAGCAATAAAATAATTGCAAATGCCAGTGAAAGTAAGGGTTAACAAATGTGAAACTGAAAAGAAGAAGATGTAGAGATTCATCACCTGAGCAATGATCTGCTGTGAATCCTTGTACACCCTGGTGGAGAGCACGTCTACTACCTTCATTCTCTCTGACAGCTGCAGATGAAAGGACATTTGGTTCACAAGGGTTTCATTTGAAAGGCATGGTGCATTTTTTTTTTTTTTTTTACAGTGTGGAGCAAAGCTAATCTCAACCTCTAAAGATGTGAGCAGTGGTAGAGTTTCAATGAAAGCCTCGTAAAGCTTCCTCTTCTTGGCGTTGTTTTTTACAATGATCCTCCTGAATGTTAGACGATCCTGAAACACAGATTCAAATTTTAAAAAAAACAACAAAAAAGATAAAGAAAAGTTGAGACTCAATGTTGTTATTATTATTATTATTATTATTATTACTAGCCCTGTTTTTTCACCTACTGTGTTCAACAGTGCTGCTTGCTGATGACTCATCATGAACATAGAGGCCTAGACACAATAAAGCACTTATAATAATGATGGGGAACAAATCCAGAACGCTCTTTCTGTAGCCATCATGATTTCTGCGTCCTCCCTACATTTCCAGACTGTTCTGCTGCCCAGTCACCAGTGACCCATAAGATATCAAATTATGCAGCAGGGGTCACTGTTAGCTGGATTCTACCTAAACAAAGCATCTCTTGCACATGAAAAGAGACCCAAAAGCATCCAGCACATGTTCAGTGGCAAACATTTAGAGCTCTTAGAGCAGCACACCACATCAGAAGGATGTAATGTAAACCAACGTGCAGTGTCAGATACCGCAATAAAGGCAGGTTGTGTAGCTGGGCGCTCTCCATCAAGGAAATCGTACCAAGACAAGCAAGAAAAGCTCTAAGCCATTGACAGCACTGCTCCTCCTTGACTGAAGCTGGCTGCGCGTTAAACAGGGAGTGCTGCGTGTCCACAGACTCAACAGCAGACTTTTAAGTGCTGAGGTCAGCTGGGGATACAGCAGCAACTTGTCCACTCACAGATGTGCCAAAGCAGAGCTGTTACCCACTTTTTAAGGACACAACCCTCACTCATGACTCACTGTATTCACTTAGGTGAAGAAAAAGGAAAGCCGGGCACATCAAGAGATCAAGTTGACAGTGAATCTTTGAACCTTTCTGGACACAAAACGACCATTTTAGCTGAAATTTCAGATTAGAAAGATTTAAAGAAGATGGCACAACTCTTTTAAACAGGTATTCTTGAACATTCATCCATAGATTTAGTTTTCCACTGTCACTTTGCTCTGTGGTTAGATTTAATGTGGACATGTTGAATCACATCAAGAAGCCTCTATGTTTTTTGTTTTTTTTTCTTTCCCCTTCACTGGATTTTATGTATTTATGTTGTATCAGCTGGAAAACATGGTCTCAGTCTGTGGGACCGGGGGGAGCAACACAGCACAGACAGGCTGGGTGTTTACTTAAACTGTGCCAACTGACTGCACAGCGTGTTGTAAAAACTGAATAAGAAGCCAGCTGTGCTCCAGCAGGAGGACGAGATGGTTTGCTCACCAGGCACCAAAGGGCTCCAGGCGAGGTGGCAGTTATTGTGGCTGCTCTGGGGGTGTTGTACATCAGTGCCAGTTCTCCAAAGCTGCCTCTGTTGTCATAGCAGCCTAACAGCTTCTCAATGCCATCAACCTTCACGAAAATGTTAAACATCCCGCTGAACAAAATTAAAATCAAAAGACAAACAAACAAATAATATTAGCACAAATATTTTATCAGAAGGAAAATCTTGATTTTTTTCTATTAATTTAGAATAAAATGTGTAAGTAAACTGTGAGAGCACCTTTCAATGACATAGAAGTTGTCGCCATCATCGTCTTGATCAATGATATGCTCTCCTTCCGTGCAGAATTTCTCAAACATTGCATCCAGAACCTGGGACATTTCTTCCTGAGAAGGTGGGAAACATTAAATATTTAATGTTTTTGTCCTGAAACAAAGGTGCAGAATCCAGAGTGTGTTCTACTTCTGCTCTAAAGAAAACACTCACACATTTCTCTGCACGTAGCCTGCAGCAAAAAGGAGTTTCTGGCCTCAGGCCATGTTCTCCCTTCTATAGTTTAATATACGGCTTTTGTGCTTATGGAATAACTCACTCACCGGATCCAAATTCTTAAACAGAAGAATGTCCCTGCATGCTTCCTGTAGTCTCTGTCTCTGCTCATCCGTTTTTGGGTAGGTAACCTGCGAAATGAAACACAGTTCTGTGAAGTGATCTCACTGAAGAAATCTTATTGATAATTTTGAATTAATTCTGAACTGCATCTGACATGTCAGCAGAAAATCAAATCTGTTTCATTGCGGTGTGGGTGGCAGTTTACCCATGGCTCTTTTTCTTCCTCGTCTTCATCAGGATTGAAGGCCTCAGCACAAACTGCACGGAAGAGACAACAAAATTAACTTCAGGGCATATATATCATTCGTTGGATGTTAATCATTTCTGATTGGTTAGTTTAAGATTTTGGTAACAGCGTAGAATGTATGCCCATATAAGATCATAGAGATCTTTGCACTTATTTCCATAAACTTTGTGGTGGCACGCACTAGTGCCCACCACCTTCTTCTGCACAGTTTTATGCTCCAATGTTAAATGTGCACGTGCCTAAACTTCCTGTTAAAAAGTAAGAAGGAAATATACCACATGAGCCATACCCTCAAACATCCTCGCTTACAGAGCCCATTTTAGTCTCATTTGCAGGTTTGTCATTTTATTTTAGTGGTGCTTTTTTATTATTATTTGACATCTATTCAACAAAATACAATGCACACAATTTAAAAGAGTTGAAAAACAAATTCTGGTACACAAATTTCAGAGATGATTGCAATATTTTGTTCAATAAATCTTGTCAATGAACACAGGTTCAAGAGTCTCCAGTATTAAGAAGCCCAAAGTCATTTTCCATGAATGACACATCTCCTGAAGAGCCAAACACACCTCTTTTGTCCTCCAGGCTTTTCTGACTTTACATGAGGACCCTGAAACATGGCAGCAAAGTTCCTGTATGGAAACACACCTTATAGCAGCTAGTTTTACACCAATCAGCTGACCATGAGAAGGGTCTTAAAGAGACAAGACTCACAATGCTGTGTTCCAGACAGATGGTTCAGGAAAAACACTTAACCCATGCTTTCTTCTTTCATTAGTAAAGCATGTACCCTACTCTTCTAAACCATCAAAATAAAACAAGAAACCTGTAAATTTACGTATGGAGGTTGAGTCGAAAGATCATGGAAAATGCGCCATATTTCTTTCCTTTGCTTTAACAGTAAGACTAATTAAAATGTTTTTATTATAAGTAACCAAAACATTTGTAATTATTCAAACTAAAGTGGATATTTTGATGTCTGGAGTGATTACTGAAACAAAAACAATAGCATTATGTAACCCTGGTCTTTTTTCGGGGGGGCACTTTCGTGTGAAAATATGTCATTCTGTGACCCAAACAAAAAATTCTGAAGTACTGTGATATCAGGGTGGAATTATATTTGTGATGAATTAGAATTGTAATATATGGCTTTAAAAACAGCAGATTTTTTATGTTATTTTACACACAAAACAGGCAGCATGTGGATGGTGAGGCAATATCCTCTGAAGGTGACAAAACGTTTTCTGCACTGGAAATTGCTTACCCTACCTTTATGATCTCAAGAGATTAATATTTGAAGAAAAAAAGAAAAAGGACTCGCCCAATTACAATTTATTCTCAACAACTGAGTTGATAAAACAAACAAACAAACAATAAAAAACGGTACTTACTTTGATATTGTAGCACCCTATGAACAAGATGCTATTTTCCATCTGAGGTTATAAAATGCTGCTAATATTCTTATATTTTTACTGCCAAAATTTTACATTCTTCATTGCTGTCAGTCTGACCACGGAAAAGTTATTCTTCTGTTACTGCAACTTTACAATTATTATCTGCCAGCAATAATTTCAAGTGGTACTATTTGTCCTGATCTCCCCGCCCACTTCACTCCTGACATTATGAACCTGGTTCAAGACAAAGTGGCTTTACAGCCTCTTATAAATCAACCCTATTATCATAAGTGGAAGACAGTAATAAAAGACAGACGGAAAAATACATCATACTATAGCAAATCTGGTGCAGACTCAGCGTCCACATCTCTGGGAAGCTGTTTATGTTTCCAGCACTGATACTGTCCAGAGTTTTTCTTCTAACACAACAGGCTTTTAATAACCAGCTGTAACAGGCAGTAAGTAGTAACTCACCTGATGCTCTTCTGATGAATCTGTTTATCACCGGGGCTGCAAAGCATGAAAGGGATATGTTAAATTTTGCCATAAATGATGTCTTTCTGACACTCATTGAGGATGCTTATTCATTGGGGCAAAATCTGAATAAGGACAGTCGCTTTGAAGTGGATTTAGGTATGAATGGGATTTAAATGAGAAAAAACATTCAAATGCAAAACGTGCAGGGCTCCTGCACAATAGGTCAGTATGAAATATACATTAGATAGGAGGTCCTACCCAGTGATAACTGCTATATTGACAGGGGAAGTTGGCTGAAATATTATTAGTGTGACCCCCAAAACATGACATTTTGACAAATGAATATGGTTGTGTCTGCCATTATGTAACCATTGCAGCCAGTCTTGCAGTCCCACTTCTCATTGGGATGCTGTGTCGGAAATCTGTTGCTGCTGCTGCTTGCAGTCCACACTCCAGGAAACACCAAATCATCCAAGCATGTCAAATACGTGCTGTGCATTGGTTGAATCATGCAGATCTTTTGTCTTCGACCCTTTAAAAAAAATCTTCCTTCTCACATTTTCACAATCAGCTCTTCAGCCATAAGAGGCCCAGGGAGCTGCAGCTGATGGTCAAAATGACCACAAACAGCTTTAGCTGTCGTTTAAAGCCACCCACAGCATACAAAAAAACGTGTGTTCACTGATGGAGAGCACGTTAGCCATCCTTCAGCCTCCTTGACCATATATGGTAGCTGACAGCGCGGTGGTGGATGCTCCGGAGCATCACTGCTGTCTCTGTTCTCTGCAGCTGCCAGACATGCTTCTGATTGAAAAATGCATTAAGGTCATTCACGATCGCACACATTATTATGAACCTGCACACATAAACGCACCAACCCACCTACGAACTCCTCGTCGTCGTCCTCCTCCTCCTCTCCGTTCTCGGAGTCGATCTGCATCGCTTCGTCAATGAAATTGACCGCTTTCCCAGATCTCGGGGCCGAATTTTGGTCATTGCCAAATGAGGCCTCTTTGGTCTCGTTGTCCTTCAGCTGGGTGAAGTACTGTAATGCAAACTCGAGCAAATCCCTGGGCTGATTCCTCAACACTTCCACGGTAAAGCTCTGTAACAGCTCCGTCAGTCCCTCAGGGATTTCTATACTCATTCCTGTTATCAGTCTATGAATGTGGACAAAACCGGTTTGCTGCCAATTCGAGACGATCGGAAATAAAAGCGCACTGCAAGCCCTCCACAGCGGATCCTCTTCTTTTTCTTTAATGAAAATGGCTCTGGATTTTTGGTCCAAGCATCTTCTGCTGCTTCTGGCTATAGGAAACCCACGCATGTGACCCAGGAATCCATGGCAACCACCTATCCAGGGATTGCGTATGAGCAGCAGCGGCGCAGAACCTGCAGTGAGTCGCAAAATACAAATAAAAAGAGGAAAGAGAAGCCCTCTGGTTTCTCAGTCAGTCAGTCAGTCAGTCAGTCACGGATCGATCTCTGCTAAAAGGGATGAGATCATAACATCGGATCTGAAGATCGTGGCTTATGTCTCATTGGATGCTTTCTGCTTTCATTCACACTGGCTCCTCCTGTCATAACCAAACTAATGCTTGTGAAATAATCAATGAGCATTTAAAAAGAAAAATACAAGAAAAAAAAACTACACTTGCCATAGATAGATAGATAGATAGATAGACAGACAGACAGACAGACAGATAGATAGATAGATAGATAGATAGATAGATAGATAGATAGATAGATAGATAGATA
>JBAMYA010000021.1:4575794-4586778 GCA_037176975.1 Arrhamphus sclerolepis | reverse complement strand
TCCATCCATCCATCCATCCATCCATCCATCCATCCATCCATCCATCCATCTATCTATCTATCTATCTATCTATCTATATACATATATATGTATGTATATACACACACACACATATATATGCATTAGCCACTAGTGCAGGGTTCATCAGTATCATGATTAATTAATTAAAACCTCAATTATCATTATTAAGTGATTATATTAGTTTTGACAATTGTACCTTCATAGAACACAGACAAGGCTTTTGAAGTAAATATGAAGTAAATATGCTCTATGCTCTATTGAAACTGGGATATTCTTTTTTTTTTTAGAACATGTCTTTAAGATATTGAAATAAATAGTGCACATGAACACACAGTGGTTAAAGTAATGAGAAAATTAAAGAAAAATTGAAATAATGGACATGGGAAAGGTTTCAACTAACTTTTGATCAATTGCCCGGCCCTAACATGGTGCAAGACACAACTAAATGCACCTGTAGTGGTTTTGCAAGATGTGCCAGGTTGTCCCCACTCACTATCACAGGATTACCAGTTACTTTTTTGTCACCAAGCCTTCATGTGGTCAGAAGTGGCATCGCTACATAGGGTGCATTTGTTGTGTACGCCACGGCAGAATACGTTCTTAGACAGTGAATTCTGGAAGTGTTACTGAGACCATGCAATGATTTTCTGTTACAGATTCATTCCCATTTTTAATGCAATGCCACCTGAGGGTCTGAAGATCACATGCATCCAATATTTAATTTTGACCTTGCCCCCTCAGATTCTCTGGATGTTTTGATGATATCCTGCACTGTAGAAAATGAGATGCTTAAAGTATTCAAAATGATCATGGGGCAAAATAGGTCCAAAATTATACAGTATGATGCAGTTTATCTCAGATCAGTGAAGCTCTGCCCACATTTAATTCTGAGACACTGCCTCTGTAAGTTATTCTTTCTAATACCACATCATGTCACTGACCTGTTGCCAATTAATCTAACTAACCTCAAAATGTTCCTCTAGCTGTTTTTATTTCATTATCAATTATTCCAGCCTTTTGTTTCCCATATCTTGACTTTCTTGCTGCTCACATCAAATTCAAAATGGGTTAATATTTTTTCGTGAAATGATAACATTTGTATGTGTTCTGTGCTGTTTTGAATAAAATTTGGGTTTACGAAATGTGAAAATCACTGCATTCTGTTCTTATACACACTTTACACAGTGTGACAACTTTCCTCATAATTGGGGTTGTATTATATATTAAAACAAAAAAAAAAAAAGACAGAGGTCATTTAATGGATGTTTCAGTAGATCTACACTGTTTATTCTATCCACTGCACCAAATGCACAATGTGTGATTTATTTATTTATTTTTGTCCCTTTTTCCTTACCCTTTATATATATGCAGCCCATGACAAAATTTGCATTTCTTTAAGAGCAAATTGTTGCAGTAGTTACATCAGAACACCAGCCTTAATGTTTCTCTCTCCATCAATCTCATTTTTACTGACAAACCTCCAACGAGAAGCAGAGACATACTTGAATAAAACAGAATTCTGCAATGACGGCATGCAAATCCTTAATTCAACCAGATAACAGACAGAAAGAAAAGTTTGCCAACAACTGTTCAGCTAAATCTAGAAATAAGAGGAGACAACTTCAAATGCATTGATAAAAGTTCTGAGATATTTACAATATGAAAAATATACAAAATGGCCCTTTAACACAACAATTCTTACTCTTGAATCTCATCTTTTATGAGGAAGTCGATGGCATTGATGTTCAGCACTCTTCCATAAGTTTTTCCAGGTCGATACTACAGTATGTGTCCACATTAGGGTTAGTATTAGTTAAGTGTTGCTGAAAACATTCACTTATGTTTCTACTTTGTGCCCTAACTAATATATACCCTGTATAATTCTTAGTATCGGTTGTTAACTAACAATTGTGGCTTTCACACAGATCCAAAATGTCACACATGTAAGCTGACACAGATTTTGTCATTTGACTTTCACTTGCACATTTCACAGACATGTCAGGATGCGAAGTATATTTTACTCATCAAGTGATGACATCAACCAGTTAATGAGTCAGTTCATGAATATTCACAATAGTTATCCATTCCAGTGGATTTAAAATCTTTTTGGGATCAACAACGGTGAAGAGAAGATACAACAGTATTTAATTCAGGGATCTCAAAACAATCTATGTAACTGAGTGGTGAATGATGCGAATGTCAAACGTGTAAGCAGACTGGTTTCATATTGACAGAAATGGCCTTCAGGTCATGAGTACGTGTGCTTTGTCACCAGAGGCCATTAAAAATGACCCTGAAACATCTGCCTTCCCAAGTTTAAATCAGAGACAACAAATACAACAACATTACATATTCAAAAATAAAGTTTTTTTTTTTCTCAGTTTTCTCACATAGGCAACGATGACGATCACGCATTCCCAACACCTCCTCGCTCTGCTGTGCTTGATGACGCAAGATCTGCTGATGCGTTTCTACTTCCAAAGCAGCTGTCCACATCATTTTTTAATACCATGCAGAGTTTGACATCAGATGAGATCACTACTTAGAAAAAACCCCAACCTCTATTAATCTTATAATCCCTCTAGATTATGGCAGGTTGATGCTCAGTGGTCCCTCTCCTCAGCATCTGGTGCTTTCTGAGACCAGTTAGCTGATCGGATCAGATAGGCATGACATCTACAAGGCAGATACTCGGACAATGTTGCTCTGAGAGTACGCTGTGGTGGTGGAGGTGTCCTCGTCTGATGAGGTCACCACCGGGGCAGATAGGCTGACCATGGACGGGCTGATGTAAGGTTCATCACATTTCAAGGGCACAGTCTCATCGAGTTTGGCATTCAGGCTGGAGCGGCTGTGAACGAAAATAAGTATTAAAGAGGATGAGAGGTCTGACATTGTAAATATCACAAAGCTTGTATCAAACAGAGTCCTTTTTTGATATATATTAATACATTTTTCAGTAGTTCTGAATTGTTTTTTTAGTATGCTTGTGAGATACTGACAAAAATATGCAACACGAGACTACTAACATTTATGAAAGCAAGACTGAAACCACAGGCTAGATTATATTTTATTTATGTTTTATATTTTAATTTATACATGGCTAATCCTGTAAAACAGCCATGTTATATGTAAAAATAATCTCACTCAGCAATATCCCACCGCCTCATTTTTTTAAAAGAAAAACTGGGAGATTATAAAATGCATATAAACAAAAAGCAAAATCCTATTATTTACTGAAAACACTAAAAACAGATAAAATGTTATAACCATTAACCTTTCATAGAAAAGCTGGAGCGGGGGTCATTATATTACTCTGTTACATCATCTCTTTATAAACTCTACATTACAACCAGGCCTATTAAAGAGGACATATTATGAAAAATAAATTCCTTTGCCTTTGCTTAACCCTTTATCGTATATTCAATGAAATACGTGGAATATAAAATTTCCAACCTTACATGTAATTTTTCCTTGCTGTATTTATGCCTTAGTCACCAAATACAGTAATCTGCCCAGTAAAGAGTCAACAACATTGATTGGCATGACTATCTGACTGAAGAACTCAGAGATAAGACAACTCTGTCTCTTTGTTTCGGCCTTCCTTCATGAAAAATACGTGAAAATATGTGATTCAGGGAGCTATTTAAACATGCATGTCACTGTGACATCACAGACCCAGATTAGAGTAGAAGCTCCAGCCACAGCTTTGCATCAAGATACATTTGCAGTATCTCTGAAGTGGGTAGTGGCATAAGCGATATCTGGATGGGATTTTTTTTTATTCAAAACAAAAACTCTGCAAGGCATGGTGACCCTCTTCCACGTCAAGTGCTGGAGTGCAAGCACAAACAAGCCTCCCATTAATGCTTGACTGGGCCAATGTTTGCTATGGTTTCAAGGAAGGCACCAGGGCTGTGTATGAAGACTAGTTCTTTTTTCAACAGTGCATTCATGAGATTGGTGTCTTAGAGATGGCGAGGTTTTTTTTAAAAGTATCAAAAAGTCTTTTGGGCTAGAATTGCTTACCCTGCCTTTAAAACCACCTGCTACGAATTGGGCTATCGCACTGTATCTTTTTGATATTTTGACCAAAACATGTCAAAGATATTTTCATTAAAAACTCAACAAACTGTGAAAACTTTTAAAAAAAAAGGTAATAATTTGTCTCTTTTAAGCAATTTCACTCTCTAACAACAGAGTCATGCAGTTGTGATACTTGCATAAGGTAGTTTATCATTGTCTTGCTTAAATAAGGAAGAATAAAAAATGGAGGATATGTTTCTTGTGAGCATATGACATTTGTGAATCAACTATAAATTGTGTTCTCCAATAGTAGCTGTCAGATGTGTTCCCGATGCCACGCAGTCGTTAAATGGAATCTTTCTTTGAAAATGTTTTCTAAAGAGGTCCAAGAGCCACTGAGTGAGAATATATGCTTAAAAACTCATATTTATCAGTTTTTGATATTGAAATTTTGTATTTCAGATAGGATTTAAATGATTTCATTTCATGTGTAAGATAAACGCAGTTCAATTTTCTTGGAGACATATCATCACACAAATGCACTATCTGCAGATTCTATTACAATAAATCAATCATTTAATTTCTCCACATAGAATCAATGAGGTTTATCTTATCATTAATGGCTTGTTGGAATTGTATGCATGCATACATTTATTTAATGTGTGTAAAGAAAGACAGAGATAACTCAGAACACCAGACAGACTACCTGTTGACCAAAGGCCTCTCTCTTATCTGGATGGTGCTCAGCTCCTGGTTGTTTGTGCTGGGGAGGCTGAAGCTGCTCTTCTTTCTGTGGCGCCGAGAGCAGCACGAGCCGAGGCCATGTGGAGATGAGGACAGCGAGGAAGTACGGGAGCTGGGCTTGTTCACCACAGAGATCTCCATGCAGTTGGCCTGAAATGTCTGCTCGTCCACAAACTCGTGATTCTGCAGAGAGAAACGGTGGAAATTTGGATTCGGCGTCCCTTATGAATCACTCATTTACATCAGAGATCAGCTATGCTGAATAATGGATAAAGATGTTTCTCAGTGAGGATTAAGCAAACTGAGCAGAATCTGTTGCAAAATTGTTTGTTAATTGGAAAATTAATCTTCAAAGGAATAGAACTATACTGGCCCAGATGTCCATATTAAGTGCCATCTGTGAAAACACAACTGTTATCCCAGTGACGAATGAGCATGACTTGAAGGTCAGGCTTTGGGTGTGTTTCAGGACTGGCCAGCAGGTGGCAGAGTGACTCTGTCCAGTGTCTGAAACATGTCTTGAATCATGCCTCTGTTCTCATAACCCCCCTCTGTCACTTCGACTCATCTCTCCGTCCGTTATCTATAATGCACACCATGAGAGGGCTGATGTAAACATTTGTGCCGGCGTGTGACTGGTATGTAACCTTTTCTGAGATTTCCCCAGACAAGCAGCAAGCCTTTTACCGTTGGGAGGATCATCTTGAGTATAAGGAGACACACTGATTTACTGCCTCTCCAATATCCTGCACAGGTTTAGAGCTCCTGGTATAAAAACGATGCCACAGCCAACCATTAAAGCAGCTCTTACATCTCTAAATTATAGATAGTGTTAAGCAGAGTTGGCGTGTTTGTTTAGAAATAATAAAATAAAGTAATGTAACTGGCAGGGAGTTATGTTATCTTTAGCGTGTTGCTGCCAAGGGGATTTGAAATTTCCCAACTGTATTTGCAGCTATTTTTAACTCAAGCTGCATATGAAATAGATTCTACAGTTTGAGCGTGAATGAAAAATTCACTTTATTTCTATCTGCAACTCTGTGTAACAGGTTGGCACTTGTGATGATGTAGCGCAGACTCCAGGAGTGATGCAATTATACATAAAAGGAACTTGTGTTTTTTATGGGCAGCTATTTTAAACTGTGTAGAGTCTGCGCCTAAGATAGTAAAAATGAAAGATGCCAAAGTGATTCTTTTCCACTGGACACAGCTTTTAAATCAAAGGGGGGAAAAAAGAAAAGAAGAACAAGGAAAAAGGGGGAATTTACCGTGGTTTTCTCCAAGCAGTGCAGCAGATGATGATGTTGACTCTCAAAGGGAGGGCTGGCAGCCTTCCCCACCAGGGCTTGTCCTGCCTCTTTGGAGGCCTTGGAAAACACAAAGTTAAAACAGACAAAGACAAGAGCAAATTTGCAGTGTAGTTGAACAGACTTGGACTCTGAACAGAAACGATCTCAGGCGACGGCTAGTAGCTCGGTGATGTGGTGGAGAGTAGGCAAAGCACTGAGTTGAAATGCTATCTGTAGCATAGCAGCCAGTCTACTGAACCTAGTGAGATGGCGATGTGTTTAAAAGATGCATGGAGACTGTGGCTGACTACAACATGTTTGACTGATAGAATCGGTTTTGCCACTCATTTACTGGTTTGGTATGAAGGACCAGAAAAGTCCAATTCAAGCTGAGCTCATTTCAGCGCAACAGCAGTGGCACACCTGGACACAGATCGAACAGATTGTACCAAACACAGCACAAATTCTGGACTGTAACAACACTACACACCCAATGCACACGCACACACACTTGATGAAACTCTACACAGCTCTGTGATGGTGTTTATGTTGTATTAGTCGGCACTACAACCTGGATGCTCTAGAAATCAAACACAAAAGACACAGCAGATCAAACACAGAGTTTAGAGGAGATGCAGGCTGAGCAGACAGCCTAAATGGGCTACCAACTCTCCAGTAAGCCCTTTGATTCCCTCCTTCCCCTCCAAACCCTGTTGGACAGACATGCAGAGCTCGGTTATGAGTCAGTGTAACTGTAATGGCTGTGCTCCACCAGACGGCAAGTGCGCCTGCCTGGCCTTCCTTCTGTATGGACATAGAAAGAGCGTCGATGCTGCAGCTGAGAGGTGTGATGTAAGAGAGAGGACGATCACACTGAAGCACTGGGATGACAGCAGCCCCCGCGTTACCAGCCCTCCCACCCCACCCCACCCCACCTCCCGTATGCGTGGTGGCATGGTTCCCCGAGCATTGCGGCATGCAAGCATCAGCGAGGCCCAGGTCAATCAGCCCCCGAGCTGCTGCTTGGCCCCGTTACCTCCTCCAGTGAGTCGATCAGGAGCCCATTTTGTTTGTAGCGCAAAAAGGCATTAGTGCCTCGAATCTTCGCAGCACGGATTCTAGCAAGGCGAGTTTTCTGTTTGAACAAACAGACCCCTGTTTTAGCCTCTGATGGTTTGTCTGTCACACTAATTGGCTCTGTCTCTTTCTGGCAGTCACACTACTTAGTAGGAAGAAGATACCCTGAAATCTACGATTGTGAAATTCTGCCCGAGCAAACAGTTTTAGGGTGGGGAAAAAAAACAAATGCACATTTTGCTACTGAAAAGCTGCTGACACCATACTCTGAAGATCTTCGGTTCAGTTATTGGCATTCCCTTTCTTATTTCATTTTCCCATTGAAGTATTCTCAAGCAAGTTCAGCCCACCCAATACACACATACACACAAGCACAGAAAAAGATTTATAATATGGAAGACAGTGTTTACCCTGTCATTCTGTTAGGTGAGGATAAGACAGAGACAGCGGGAAAAGGGCAGAGAAAAGAAAAAAAAAGAAAAGAAAATGTAAAAAGGGGGTGAGTCATTACCCTCTGGGCTCGTCGTTTCTCTGCACGCTGGCTTTGGTGATAGATACGGCTGAAGTTTGACACTATGACAGGGACTGGCAAGGCAATGACCAGCACCCCACTCAGAGAGCATATGGACCCAAATATCTTCCCCACAATTGTTTTTGGCACCATGTCGCCGTACCTAAAACACAGAAAAAAGATAACAGTGAGCACACTGAGTCGGTGAAGGAGAAGAAAAGATTTTCTTTTTAAGAAATCTGCCCCTGAGGCTTGTTTTAGGACGCTAAGCTGTTGTGTGTTTAATGTTATTTTTAATAATCTTGAAATAGTTACACTGACCTTGGAATATTTCACAACTTCAAATCAAAAAATCGCACATTTAAAGTGGGTGAGGAATAAATAGGACTTCTTTGAAGACTATACTTCTTGGCCTACTTTCTGCAAACCATCATGTTGCTCCTCTTTTTATAACCCTGTTTCATATATAATTACACACCTGCTGGCAATGGCTAATGTTTTCACGTTGTGACCAAATGTGCTACATATCCTCTGTGACCTCTGTTTGCCAAACAGCTTGTGAAAGATACAGGGAGCGGTTTCACGTAGGGGAACGGTGTGACGCTGAACCCAAGAGAAACAGTTCAAGACTGCAGTCCTGAGTGTTGTTCTTTTGCTCACAATAAAGTGATATTTCTATTTCTTTTTCCCTTGGTTGGTACTTATGAGTAGTTTATAGACACTTTTATATTGACATTCATTCACATGAATGATCCTGAGTGTGTATCCTGAGTTTTTTCCTTTTCCTCTTAACATCCACCTCTGCGCCGTGGTTGACCAGCAGTCAGTAGGATTGCAGGTGGGTGAGATGAATGATCAAGACCCTAATGCGCAAATGACCTGAGTCGACCATTACCTCCTGGGAGAAAGATGGATGCAGGTTGGAAGGGGCATCAGCATTGCTCAGTGTCTGTGACAGCAGTGCGCTTCTCAAGTGAGGCAGGGTAATGTGAATGTATCGCTACACGGGAGGTTGACTATTTCATAAATGAAGTTGTCTAAAACCCACAGCCGTCTGCTGGAGTCATTAGCTCAGGTTTCTGTCACGTTGGGCCCTGCAGCCTGGGCTTTTACAGAGCTTGGGCGGAAAGATGTAAAAGTGGACATTTTAATATCACGCTTGATGGGACTTCATGTACAACAGTTTGCTCCCAAGTTGACTAATTTTGCACAGATGTCATTAGTTTTACAGTTCATTACAGGTCAAGTCATTTTCCAATGTAATCACTGACAAAGCCTGACAGCAGGTGTGAAATTACAGTTTAGATCGGACAGCATTCCCTCACGTGAATATAACTGTTCACACATGTTTTATTTTGATGGGAGGAGCAGGGTGATGCCACATCAAGTGTGGAATTCAATGTATTCCAGTCCTCAAGCATCATCCTTTAAAGCAAAGCACAATGGTGAGCAGGTGTAAAAAGAATGGAGCAAGCACACTCATGGAGAAGCACTAACTATGATGGATTGTTCATAAAGGGAAAGCTGAGATACACAAAGCTGTGCTCCTGAATGACAACAGAGGAAAGAATTAACAGCAGCAAAGATTAAAGTAATGTTCCTGCTTTGTTCTTGTCGTCTCTGACTGCCAGGTGCCCACATTTGCAACCACAAGCTGACATGGGTGAGACACAAAGATGGATGGCCAGATTCTTATCCTCACTGCAGAGGAGGAAGAGGAATGTCGCAATGACTGAGTATCAATTTCCCAGTTCCACCCACCTGAAACCATACTGTGCTCGCATTTGCACCGGTCTCAAAAACAGCATATTCTATATGATTGTCCTACAGTGAGATGACAGCACTGCAGATGAAGCACCACGACAGAGTCAAACTGCCTCGTACGGAGTGGGAGAAATGTCAAGCTGAAAGGAATATTTGAATTCCGGAAGTGAGGAATGAACGTCCCTGCCTGGAAGGGAATAATAGACCAATCAAACATTCATGAGCCCCTGTATCAACCTGTGTGGCGAGGTTTGTGCAGTTGACCTCCATCAGAGGTTCAAGACTTCACCACCTCACAGTGAGCACCACCAACATCTAAAACTGTGGGCATGACTGGACACACTAGAACAAACAAATACTCTACGTAGTCACAAGAACAAGCCTCTCTGTGTGTCCTTGTGACTAAAAAGGCCTTTAGTTTAACATCTATTTAAACCTATCCCCCTTCCTAAGAAAGCAATCTTGTTCCTTGATCGTCTTCCAGAACCCTGTGTCTCAAATCTGACTGCCATCTGGTTTGTGGGAAGTGAAAAAAAAAAGATATGGACGATTTTACATACACGTCATTTGTTTATCTCTCTTATCCAGGAGAGGGAAGGAATTTTTTTTTTTTTTCAAAAATAACAAATATAACATATATAACCAAAATCTATTTTAGGCACAAGGTTTTTAAACAATAGAACCTGACTTTTTTTTTTGCTGATCAGTGCTGCTGGCTGTATCTGCTGCACCGAAATAAAGTCTTAGAGGTTAATAGGAAAAAGTCACACAGATTCACGTCATTGATGAAAGGACAGAGGTTTAAAGGAAGTCTTGCAGTCCCACCGATCCACATTCCAGCTGTGATCATTGCAGCAGCTTAGCAATGCTGACAAAAGGATTGTGGCTGATCTTTCAGCTGAGAGGGTTTTGTCAAAAGCATTAAAACCCAATAATTCTCGTAAGGAAACGTCCAGCTTGCACCACTTGAATTTTTGGTGCGTAACCAGCCAACTTACTTTAGATGTGACTGTAAATACAGAAGTATGGTGGGCAAAGTGGCCAAAACTGAAAATGCAATATGCAAAGGTGGAGATGTACCGTTTATGATCGGACTCAAACAGTTGAATTCTGGGTAAATTTCCAGGAACTTAACCACTTTTCAGTCTAACCACATATTATCTGGTTTGCTAAGCAACTTGAATATTCTGGAATATTTCAAAAATAATTATGAATTGATGCTGGCTGAACAAATGAATAGAAATGGGCTGTAACTATAACCCACATTCTTTCATGAAAAGAGATTTAAAAAAGAAAAAGAATAATCAGGAAACTGGCTTGCACAAGGCAGAAGCAACAGCATCAGCAGCAATAATGAAACAGTGGTGGTGAGCCTCTTGAATACACTTTGTATTTGTTTGTTAACACCATAGATCAAATATAACTCAATTAATATCACTAAACCCTTGTAATATCACTAAATCTTACATAACTGGATACAATATGGTAGTGTGGCTTCAGCAGTTCTGGCACAAGTTAGAGGATCCTGATTATTCTTTTTCTTTTTTAAATC
>JBAMYA010000021.1:4550402-4560966 GCA_037176975.1 Arrhamphus sclerolepis | reverse complement strand
ATTTTTAAGAACCAAAACACACACAAGAAGCTGTGGCACTCTTCTGACAGGTTTATGTAATTTATGTACACGTGTGTTTGTTTGTGTGTGTGTGAAATTCAGGCAGGTACAGCATACTTGGAACGCCATAACAAAGTAGCAGGAATAGTGTACACTACACTATTTATACCATCATCTTTAAAGAAGTATGCACTTACTTAAATCAGCTGAAGGTACCTGAAGTCATGAGCTTGACAAATAATAATGGCCCTGTAGAATCAGTGTTTAATATGTCATCAGGGCCGAAGACAGTAAGACAAGAAAAAGAGCCTGTGGTCTTTATGCACCTGTGCATGAAGAATTGGTATGAGAGGAAAGAGAGAAATATAGCCCAGAGACACATGCCCTGTTTAGTCTCTGTTTGACCAAATGGCCTACATTAGGTGATATATTTTGCTATTTATAGAAGCTGGGGCAGGCAGGAAACAGCTGCCATGCGTCAGGGCGACAGGCTGACATCCCTCATCTCAGCAGGACCTCCCTGCCAAGCAGACAGGAGGAAGCTCTTCATACGTAACCTGAAATGGGACACTGGCTCTTATCATTCATACCACATACAGAAAAATAATGATATATGGAAGCTGTGGCAAAGAATCAACATTGAAACTAGGTTAACTACAGCTTGTATGGCAGCGCAATTCAAAGCTTTTACAGTTTACAAGCCTGAACACTGTGGATTTTGTTCAAGTGTTCTGCCTCATTGATCATGAGAGGCTTTTATTGTGGTATTCTGGCACTGTAAACTGGCACACAAACCCTCAGCTACAGCAAAAAAAAAAAAAAAAAAAAAGAAAAAAAAAAGAAAAATTAACAGTGAAGAAAGGATTTAGGTTTACAAAAAGGCTGAATCAATATTTATGACTTGGCGGCAAGTCTGCTCATGTTCTGGTAATATGAATGGTTGTCAGCAAAGTTTCAGTTAATGAGTCGGCTTAAAGTATCATTGTTCTTTCTGATCTGAAACTGATGACGAGCAGTGCATCACATTAGTGTTTAAAACATGAAAGTCTGCACTGATTTCAATAACCTTGATGGCTACAAGTCAGCAACTATTAACTATATTAAGAATGTTTGCTATTTTAACATGTAGGATTGGACAGTACAGGATTTAATAGTGGATACATTTAAAACAGAAAACAAGAAGCAACACCTCTAAATCTGAAACTGTGGTTCTCAGGTAGAAAGGTGGAATGTTCTCTCTGGGTTGGGAGGAGGTTGCTTAGGGTCTTGTTCACAAGTGTGGAACAGTGGAACAGGTTGATCAATGAGCGTCTGAGGTAAGGTGCATTTTTTACTGGTCCACTGTGTTCCTACCCTCACCTATGGTCATGAACTGTCTAAAGTAACCGAAAGAATTAGATTGTGTACAAGTGTCTGAAATGAATTTTTCTCCCCAGGCTGTCTGGACTGCTGTTTAGGCATGGGGGAAAGTTCTGTCATTAGAAGGCAACTGGGAGTACAGTCTGCTCCTTCACAAGGAGAGGAGCTAGATAAGGTGGGCATCTGGTTAAGATACATCCCTGGGGAGGTGTTTCATTTATGTCTAACCAGACCCAGGACACTCTGGAGATATATTATATTTATTTTACTTTTAGCTACTATAGGAGTGCCTTAGTATTACCCTGCGAGATGGTTGGGCAGAGCGAGGTCTGCACTCAGCCTCCCTGCTCAGACTGTGGCCCCTGCACCCCAAACTCATAAAAGTGGTAGTTAATGGATGGATGGACTGTCTGCATTACCGATTTGTTTCATTTCGGTGTTTTAGTGTTTTGCTGGGAGGCTCTAAAATCTTTTAAGTTCTCATCTACAGTGAAATCTTATCACTCTTCAGATGAGCAGTCAGAGATACACAAGTTACATAACTGTGTGGATTCTTTTGTTTCTGCTTGCTCACACAGCAGACTGATGATTGCTGTTAGCTATAATCTCTGAAGCTCTGCTGATCACAGATGTTGGCATGTTGGCTGAGGGGTGTTTTTGATAAAGAGACAAATGTCAGGGGGAGGGATATTCACACTCTGGCATTATAAAAGCTGGCATCATTTCAAGATATTCTCTTTGCTATGCTGTCCCATGTGTTTGAGAGACATAATCGGTGCAAACAGCAACGCACCCCTCGCAAACTCCTTGCAGTGATGGGGGAGATTATCACAACTTTCCAGACCTACATGTGTGCTGCAAAGCGACACTCTGTGATAAAGAAAGGGAGCGAGAAGTCTGCTTGAGCTTTGGGGAAATACATGTAATGATTGGTAGTTTATTAAAATGACGATGGCATCTAAAAATAAAAGAACAACTGTTTCTCCCTAAACCGCCACTCATTACGTGCCACTGTGGGGAGTAGTATAATGTTCACATGGGCATGCCGGAAAATTAAAAATGTTATTGTGCACCATGAAAACTAACACAGCTTGTGTTTTCAGTGCTGATTAGCACAGGAGTTACACGAAAGCAACAAGTGTGAGGGTATTAATGCATTAATGATATTGAGCTGCTGATTATGTTGCTGACAGCAGAATGAAAACTCAGTATAATAGTTTAAACAAGTGAGTGGCACTGACTGTTTTCCTACAGGGGAACTTTTAGAGGCTGCTGCTAATAAAGAAAGAGGGGTATGTGTAATCATTCAGTGGAACAGGGAAAAAAATCTTTCAACACTAAAGAGTCTTTAAAATTAAGAGGGCTATACCGCTGCTAAGTGGGCTCTGTGCTCCTCAGCTTAAAAGAAGCACATCAACATTCCTTCTGCGCTTTATAAATAAATCTGTTTTAAGACATGACAGTGCTACTGTTATGTTTGATTTGGGGACAAAGGGATTTGATGAGATGGGAAAAGATCAAGATTTTTGAGAATAAGTACTGTATTTAGCTAACAACAAGGAAAGGCTGTAGTTTGGGCAAAAAGATCTATTTTATTACAGTCGGGAGATGATTGTGGGCATGAAAAGAAAAAATAACACTCGCTCACTTGTCTAATGGCACTTGTTGTAATGAAAGATACTTTCATTATTCTTCGGAGGGCAATCACAAAAGAGAAGACTCACACCAGTCAGTAGCTAGTTAGCTTTGTCTCACACAGCTCTTATGGAGAAAGTTGAGATGGTGTTAAAGAACACTTTGTGAACTGAGGAAAACACTTGCTGTTGTGAAAGACAAATGTTTTGTGTTCTTGTTTGTGGTGGGATTTTATTTGAGATTTATGTAACATTCATTCACGACAAATGTCAACTCAGAGAGGGGAATACTCTTTTAGCAAGTACTTAGGGATGTTTCATAACACACCACATGTCCTCAGCTGATGACAGGTCTGATCTAGGAGGACCAGGCTGACATCCAAATTCTTTTAATGGATAATCATGTCGTTGTAATATGTCCAAAATATCTGACTTTTTCTGACTTAACTAAGAAAGGCCTTCCCTTTAAAAAGGTTTTACCGGCATGTTGTACTGTACATTACTGAATGTGCTGTAAATTTAACCTTCAAATGTACTACTCATGCCTTGCGCACAGAGGATGCAGTATTTCTGGTATTCATAGTATGGATTTCTGGTATTATTTTGTCCCACCCTTCCTACAAAAAAGTTTGGAACACTAACAGGAACGTTCTAGTGGGGACACGACAGGAATGCAGGCAGGCCAGTCCAGAAGCTGCATCCTGGTTTCACAGGCATCCTTTTGTAATGTGTGCAGAATGTAATTTTGTATTGTTTTGCTCAAAAAAATGCAAATAAGTATATCCATGGAAAAGATGATTTCTTGAGGCAAATGTTGCTCCAGAATCTAAATGCACTTATCTCCATGAATGCTGCCAATCCAGAAAAGTAAAGGACCTTCAGCATTATTAGGTCTCAGATTCGTCAAACACTGTTTTTTTCTATTTCTTGTTGATAAGTTTGGATTGTCCTTTTCAGTGCACAAAAAAATAAATATCTTTAAAACCCTATAATTGGTACCTCCGGTCTCCCTCTTTAAAAGGGGAACCCCTCAATTCTGCCAATCCAGAGGCATTGCCCTTTATTCTACCCCATGATGGCCCATCCCAGATGCCTCTAAGCACATGTCCTAACTTGAATAAAGTGTAAACTACATAGCTGGCTCTTTCTAAATGTAGCAAAATCTCTGCACAAGCTTTTCAGAACCAAACCATAAAAGCATATTTTCTCATTTTCCATTTTAAAGCCATAGTGTAAGAGGATTACTGGTCAAAGAAAGTGACAAACTAAAAAAAAAAAAAACATTCTGGAAGACACACACATTCCAATGAAGAAAAGACTTTCAATATTTTAGTGGAAAAAGGTTCACTAAAAATGATACCTGACTGGTATTATTGACTGGTTTATCAATACTTGTAACGGTGAATGGATACACAAATACAATAGTCTTCCTAATGCAATAATATTGTTTCTTATTGTTGTTGTGTTTATGTACACATCACACAAAAGCAGTTTTTCTTGTGTACCATTTGAACGGTGTTGCACTTGCTTGTACAGTAGTTAGGAGTGATAAAAAGAGCCTTGTATTGTATGTGATGAATATTTCAGAAATGCATTTGTCTCATACATCATGGCTCATGGTGGATGCTGTGCTACATTAACTTGCATTCGGTCAGTTGAATATGTCTTTGAAGAACACATCTTTATTGATCCTGACACGATAACTCAATTGATTGAGTGCTAAGTACAGTGTAAACAAGCAGACTGAACCTAAAGAGAATCCATTTAGAAATACTCTTGCAATTTCAACAAAGTGATGATGGGGCATTATGTGAGTCTGCATACCAATCTCCATGACCAGATGAGCCATTTTCATCTGTATGTAAATGCAGAGTATGTAAATAAGCCATGCTGCACCAGAGGAGCAGAAAGCTGTTCGGGTTGGATTTATCACCTGCCTGCTATTTGATCCACTGATCTCCTGGCATACACTCTGTATCTGATATCTTACATCATCTTTGAAGATATGACACAGTCACATAATAGGCAATATTTCCACTTTTCATTCATTCACTCAGGCTAGGTCAGGGTTTCCAGGCTGTAGGATTGTATGAAAGTGGAGCCAGGCAGAGCAAATGCTGTATCACAACAATGAAATCAAACTGATGTGTTTTCTTATGTATCTGCTCAGTCGCTAATGCAGTGATGCCACATTCATTTGGACTAACTTTAATCTCATACCGGAAAATTCCATTAATCTTGAGCATTGCTTGCAATACAAAGAAGAAGACAAAAATGCTGAGCACTGGAAAACACACCGGTGCCATACTTCACATCCTCACTCTACGTTACTCAAGTGCAAAATGTGGGAGCCTCTTCCTCTGCATAATGCAGCACATTCATAGTGAAATAATGAAAATCCCTCGCGTGGAATATGCGTTGTCGTTGCTGCCTCGAGGATGGGCCGTCAAACAAATCGAATGAAATGGGGGGGGGGGACAGCCATTTTGTCCTTGCAATATGGATTATTTATCAATCTGACCATCCGCAGTGATGCATGGCTGCTTTTAGAGTCAGTTCACACACACAGTAACCTCAAATCAACCTAGCAGCTGACCATAATCTGTTTTTCAGTTCAGGATCGACTGACCAGAAACACATCTATCTATCCATCTATCCATCTATCCATCTATCTATCTGTCTGACATAAAATGATTAAGATGCAATCAAAGTATAGGTTTTCAGATTTAATTCAAGAGGTTTCACAAAAATATGGCAAAAGAAGTTAATTGGCCAGGTGCAGTCTATTCCCTCATTATTTCAAGACACATGTAGCAGAAAAGGTCTGGGGTTGATATCAGCTATTGAGTTGGGATTGAGTAGCCCAGGAGTAGGCAACTCCAGGCCTCGAGTGCCGCTATCCTGCATATCTTACATGTTTCCTGCCACAACACAGGTGTCAAATGAATGGATCGTTAACATATTTGTGCAGACCTGGATGACAAGCTGATGGTGATCCATTCATTCAACTCAGGTGTGTTGTGGGAGGGAAACATGTAAGATATGCAGGACAGTGGCACTCAAGGCTTGGAGTTGCCTACCCCTGGAGTAGCCCTTTGACTGGAGCTAAAAACACTATGTTGGTCAAATCAACAGTTTGGTGCATTCTTAAAAGGAAGGAGAGCAGTGGAGAGCTCAAACAACTTCAATAGACCTGGAAGACCACAGAAGATTAGCGAAGTGGAAGACTGCAGTATCCCTTCGTTGGTGAAGCAAAACAGCGTCAACAGAAGTCAGCAGAATACTCTGGAGAAAGTACGTGTTTCATTGTCAAAATCTATAATCAAGAGACGCTTTCAAGAATGTAAAGGGTTTACAAGAATGTGTAAACTGGTAACTGATAAAACCTGTCACGCACAAGAAGAGAAAAGAGATTACCAGAAAACATCTAAAAAAACAAAATCCTCTCATGTTCTGGAAATCCAATTTGTTTGGACAGATGAAACCAAGACAAACCAAGACAAAAGCTCAGTGGAGGCAGTGTTATGCAGTGGGCATGTATGGCTGCCAATGGAACAGACTTACTGCTGTATTTTAATGATATGACTCCTGAGAGAAGTAGCAAGATGTATTCTGAGGTGTATGTGACTAAGCTCTCTGTTACGAAGGCAACAAAGCTGATAAGATGGCACTTCACAGTGCAAATGGATAATAATTCTAAATATATAACAAAAACAACTCAAGACATTTTAAAGACAGAGAAATTAAAAATCCTCCAGTAACCATTTACAGTTACCTGGTCTCATGCTTTTAAATTACTAAAAACAAAATTAAAGGCAGAAATGTCTTCTGACCCTAACCCTACACAGGCAGCAACCAAAACTGATTGCAGTGAAAGCCTGGCAAATCATCTCCATGGAGAAAATTCAGTATTTGTGAACATCCATGGGCCCACCATGGGTCGAGATTGGTGGCAAACAAACAGAGTGAGAGTTTGGTCCGTATTGCTGGTCTTCAGAAAGATTTGTTTCCAGTGAGAGTTGAACTCCATCAAGGCTGCCCTTTGTCACTGATTCTGTTCATACCTTTTGTGGACAGAATTTCAAAGTGCAGCCAAGGAGCGGAGGGGTTCCATTTTAGTGGTGTCAGGATTTCATCTCTGCTTTTTGCAGATGATGTGGTCCTGTTGGCATCACGTTGGGGTCCTTCAGCACTCATTGGAGTGGTTTGCAGCTGAGTGTGAAGTGGTGGGGATGAGAATCAGCTCCTCCAAATCTGAGACCATTGCTCCCTGAAAAGGGTAGAATGCCCTCTCTGGGTTGGGAGTGAAGTTCTGCCTCAAGTGGAGGTTTAAGTATCTTTGGTTCTTGTTCACAAGTGGGGGAAGAATGGAGCGGGAAATCAACAGGTGGATCAGTGCAGCATCTCCAATAATGCAGACAGTTTATTGGTCTGTTGTGGTGAAGAGAGAGTTGAGCCAAAAGGTGAGACTCTCTGTTTACCAGCCAAACTTTGTTCCTACTCTCACCTGTGGTCATGAACAACGGGTAGTGACTGAAGGAATGAGACTGGTCTGGGAACACCTTGGTGTCCTCCAGGAAGAGCTGGAGGAGGTGGCCGAGGAGAAGGAGACCTGATTCTCCCTGCTGAGGATGCTGTAGCCGCTACCCAGATCTGGATAAGTTAATGAATGGATGGATTTTCATCCAAGTATTAAAATTATGGTTTTAAATTAACAGTTACATCACTGTCCAAATACTTCTGAGCCTCTGAATAAATGGAAGGATTATGTAATTCCTAAATGATAAATGTCATTTTTGAAACCTCTGAAATTAAAGCTGAAATTATACACTATGACCACATACCACTGTGACACATATGCAGATATTAATTTATATTTAAATACATATTTAACTTTCTTCCCATGAATTGTATGTGTAAATATGCGATATAAAATGTAGATGAATTTTAGAAGCTTTTTCAGCAAACAAACAGGTTGAAGTGAATGCTGGGTCTCAGTATTTTCAATTCACCAGAGAAACAGAAGATGCGTGTCTTTTCCTTTTACCAGATTGTGTCTTTCACAATGATCTTAATCTCCTCAGAGGATGGCTGCATGTTTCCGTCCCTCGCTCTCACTCCTCCATTTCGCAGTCATTTGCTTGGGCAGAAGGGAGCTGGTGCAGAACACATTTCAGAGCCTGGTTTCTCTCATTAAGTCACCTGTCACATCAGGACCATTATACCAGCCTCACATTAGCATCACGTCTCCTCCCCAATAAAGCACCTGGGGGTGAAGGAGGGATGAGTAGGAGAGGGGGCGGGGGCAACCTACAGGCGAATGGCAGCCTACACATCTCACATCAGTCACTTTTGTCTCACACCAGGCACATCGCACCGCTCATAATGGATTGCTGATTTCCACAATGTGCATAATATAAACAACGCAAAGTGGTGTAATGTGTTCTACTGAACTTGAAAATTACACCCATTGCAGTACATAATCAAACACACCAAATGTTCTCGCTGACTGTCGTGATTCACAGAAATTTTTCTTGCCTGCAGCATAGTAACTTACCCAACCTCAAGAGTATAAAATCAAGAGTGCATTTGTTATCTCATGGGTACAGAAACACTAAAAGACCCTCCAGATTGTTTCTGTACATTTCAATTACATGCAGAGAGGAATTTGGACTTGAAAATCTTTGTGGTGCACAATATTGAGCCATGAACTTAATGCTTTGCATTGTAGGTTTGGAGTGCCATAGGGCTGAGGTGTCAAAACTGGCAAGCATGATAATGGTTATACTTGTGGTGCTTTATGGGCCCTACAGTGACCCTTGTGTGTGTTAACCTTGCTTCCTGCGTCTTATAAATCTTATCCTGAGAGGTTTATGGGCCTCACTTGTCAAGCCTTTCCACTTGTATTTGGTGGGTGGAGTTGCAGCACAGACGAGTCGGTGATAAATTTGGCCTCTGATGAGAGCGACTGTGTACAGCCATGTTTGTCGTACTGTGGGACAATGCACAGAGTAAATGTCACAACAAATCAGTAATTAGAATGGCTTTTCCCCTCAGCATTATCTATACTGTAAAGTTAATTGACTGTGACATTTAGACAGTATTCTGTTATATTATTGTCATGCCATAAAGTGTGATGAACTCTCAGATGGAAAAAAAAAAAACAAACAAAAGAAAAAAAAACATGGCATTTTAAGACAATGCCCTGATTTGTTGAAGTTTACTAACTTTTATCTGAACAACTGTGCATCTTAAAAAGGTGAAAGACAAGTGGCATCAGAGACTTAAAGGTTAACTGGCCAAACAAGGGCTTTTGATTGTCTAGAAAAAGTTTGGTTATGCAGCTTGCAAGTTATTTTAATTGTTAATTGTAAGTTGTGATGGTCACAGTGGTCGCACAGTTGACAAGAAAATCGAAATCTCCAGGTCAGCTGGGGCCTTCATGTGTGGAGTTTGAATGTCATCCTGTGCCTGCATAGATTTTCTCCAGGTAGTCTCACTTCCCGGTTACAGTCAAAAGATATCCGTGTTAATTGATTAATTTAAATTAGTTGTGGATGTGACTGACAGCATAGCAGTCTTTCTTCTTTGTTTTACCCACACTGGATGACTGACCTGTTTTTGCTAGAAACAATATTGCTAGCAGTATGGTGGCACTTGATTCTTTTTAAAAAGAAACAAGAAAGAAGTAACAAATTAAAATGCAACGTCAATTAAGAATGAAAAAAATGTTGGGACAGTGAGTAAAATGTAAATAAAAACAAAAAGCAATGATGTACAAATCTCAGAAATCCATATTGTAGTCACAATAGATAATAGAAAGCAGACCAAATAATTAAATTGAGTAACTGTATCACTCTAGGTAAAAATAAAAATAATTTATAAAAAAGGTAATTTGGAATTTGATGGCAGCAACACTCCATATATGTTTAGGAACTGAAGACACTAGTTTTTCTGAGTTTTTGAGATAAATGTTGCCCTATTCTGATCTGATTTAAAATTCCAGCTGCTAATTTCATGATGCACCAAATGTCTTCAGTTGGCAGCAGTCTGTGGCTTAGTGTCGTCTTTCTGAAATATGAAAGGCCTTCGCCTAAAAGGACTTGAGGATGGAAGGATATGCTGCTCTAAAATGTCTGCACATACATACATTTCAACTTTGATGTTTCCAGATGTGCAAGCTGCACGTTTCATAAACACTAACACACCTTCACACCATCAAAGACAAAGGCTCATGAAATGAATTCTGATAACTTTCTTTTTTTTTATTTCAGAGAACATGGTGTCCATGGTTTCCAAAAAGGATTTTCTCTGACTGCTACGGTTTTCTATGTTGTTCATTTTGAATGAGCTTTGGCCCAGAGAAGACAGTTGTGTTTCCAGACCATGTTCACATATTTGTTCTTTTTTGCATGACAGAGTTTAACCTCCATTGTTGGACGGCATGACAAACTGTGCTCTCAAACTGTCATTTCCGGAAATGTTCTTAAGCCTGTTCCTGTTTTAAGGCAGAGCCACCTGAGGGTCCAAAGATCATAGGCTTCCAATAATGATTTTCAGCCATGTTCCAT
>JBAMYA010000021.1:4524732-4546969 GCA_037176975.1 Arrhamphus sclerolepis | reverse complement strand
TATATTTTTTTTTTTTTTCTATGAACTGGTAGAATTTCTCATTTTCAATATATGATATGTTAGTATGAGATTGATATGTTGTTTATGAGATTCACAAATGATTGCTTCATTTGTGTCCCAACTGTAAATTTATAGTGAAAGGTGTAAGCGGATATAAGAAAAATTATGGATGGACGTAGAAAATGTGTGTCTGTAGAGAGTGTGTTCTTGTCAGGAGCTGAGATGTATCATGCCTATCAAAGGTAATGTTTATCTGTGTCCAGAGGAATGAGTGTGTCCCTGTTCCAGACTAAACTCCGTCCTCCCTGCTCCTCTTCCCATGTGGGTTGCGCTTGACTTCCGCCGTTTTCACAGCTGCTCTCGACAGTGCACTCCATTACACCTTAAATCGCTTAAAAGATCTGAAGCACCAAAAAACTCCCTCTGCAGCTAATTCAGCCCTGACCGCATGGATCATCGAGAGAAAATAAGCAGGAAAACACTGCAACATCTGACTCCTGCCTAATAGATTGCAATACTATATTTTAAATTAAGAGTCTCTCGCCGCCATGAGCGGCCGGTGTTAAATCAACTCACAAAATTAAACTTTAGCAAAGCATAACACCACAGATAAAAATCTCTTATTTAACAGCCACTGAGCCAGTTATTGAAAATTTCCACACATCCATTCTCAGAAAGGAAGAATCCTCCTTGTTGGGTATCCACAAGCAGCCACAGATATTAGGCTCAATAAATAAGGAGGGATAAGTGGGTCTGATCCTGTGTTTGGTGGCAGAGAGCAGAAGACACACAGAGGCATGACACGCAGCTGCACAGAGCTATTGATTTTCCGCTGGTCTCCAGGCATCCTTCCCTTTCATTCAGGCTGCCTGCCAAGTGACTCTGAACAGGAGCCCCTGCTCTCCCAATGTCTGCACGTCTGCTTAAGCACAATCAATGGGCCATCAGCAGGGGAGAGAACGCCGCCATTGTCTTTACATTCACAGGGTGTGAGTCAGGGAAATTGAAAATATATGTGGTGGAGAAGCATCAGATACCACGCAGCTATAAAGCATCATTGACTATCAGAATTAAATCATATGCTTTGCCTTCAAGTGCAAGTTTTATCCAACAGGATCACTTCTAGTGTTTGGAGAGCTTATTTGTCACTGAATGAAAAGACCCGTTCATTTGCATTTGTTTAAACAACTATTTGCTAGATGTGGATCAATTTCTCTGCATGCTGGGTTCGAACAAAACAAACTATCAGAACAGCTCATTTCCGCTGATCAGATCAACATTTGAAGGTTACTGGAGGGGACTGCAACAGATATTTTCCCCACTCTAGTGTTTATATAGACAATGATAACATGACTGAGCTGTACCAGTTGAAATATGTTTTTATAAAAGCACGCTTCAAGACAATGATGGATCATCAGAAACTGACAACTTTGTCTCTCAGTGATGGGTCGAGCCTCTCCACCGGTGGTCCACCACGTGGCTTTCTGAAAGCTTCAATTCATGTTGCAAATCTGTCATCCAGATTGTCATGGCTCACAATGGAGAGACAAATTGCAGACGTCCTCATTATTGAGGACATTTTTCTTTTGTCCTCCCACAATTTTTCTCAAATCCATCTTGAGCGACACAAAAGAGAACTCCAAGCTGAATCCAGCAGTATTTTTCTGGAACCCAAAAGGATGAAGAAATCTGTGATTTGAATATGCTAGTCTGGATTCTCAGTCATCCAAGTCATGACAATACTCAAAGGCTTAAATCAAGTGCTTCTAGACTTCTTTTTCTCAGTTCTTGAAGAGATTTCATCTTCCATCCAGGACAGACAAAGCTTTCTGGATGGAAGATCATCTTCAAGAAGTCCAGCTGCCTTTGATTCAACACTTAATGCACTTTAAATCTCCACTTTAAGTGGAGGCGTCATCTGAGCACGCATATTACTAGTTATGCATGCAGTGTTGATCTCAAGGGTGAGTTGTAGTTCGATTGGTATTGAGTGAACACAGAGTGGAGATTCATATCTGTCATTAAGGAGGCAGGACATCCGCTAACTCAATGGCATCTGATAGAGTGAAGTCGAGGCGATAGTGGACATTTTAAATTATATTCTGAAAGTAACTTTTAAGCCACAAATGCAGCCTGCAGAGCTGAGGGGGCTGAGCTGCATCAATGGAGATCTGAAGACTGACAAACATAAAAGAGGAAGTTGGATTTGTAACTGAAAAAAAGTTTAACTATAAAAAAGTAAAGAAAGAAAAAGCTTTCCATTTACAGCATGTTTGCCTTGCACCTGCCACACACACTTGTTAACATCTTTTCATTCACTCATGCACACGTGCATAAGATGAACACGTACATGCCAGTGGCTATGTGTGTTGCGTGTTTGAATTGTGATGTTAAGACTTTGAAATTAAACTTATTTCAACATGACCTCGTTTCTGTGTCATCGTCTGCGAGCACGGGAGTTTTAGTATAAACACTGTCAGAGCGCTGTGTTAAATTTCTGTTGCAGCAGCCAGCAGCCTCTGTTTCAAAGAAATCTGCAAATGCAGTGATTATGATTTCAATTAATTCAAACCTAATCTTCATTTGTTTATATTAACAGTTAAATGATTTCACTCACAAAAGTTTTCAGAACCTTGAAACACACATCATCCTGCAGGACTGAGCTGCATTGAATAATGGTAATAATAGCCTAACAGTAATAGACTAATAATTACCCACATCGAGCAGCTGAGCGGTTGAGTGCGCTCATCAATACGAATTAACGTGATGTAATCGCCTTAACAGTGTTTAATTATTTTATGCTACATCAGCACATAGAGCAGCTGATGTTGTTCATGGGCATGAAATTAGCATTCACATGTTTACTGTACCTCAGTGAGAGGAAGATGAGCTGAGAGGATGAATCAGAGGCGGGGAGAGGAAAGATGCATGTTTGTGTGCTTGACTGTCTACAAGTTCACCTTTAATTTAATCCATGAGCTTTCCTCAGTTTGGTCTCCAATTGCAGAACACTGGATCTTGGCCATTTAGGAGTCCACCTTTGTTTGCCACTAAGAGCACTCCAGGATTTTCTTGGAATGTTCATTTAAATAACCTCTACTAAAGACCTTGTAAACCGGCAGGAACGGACCTGACCTTCAACATAATGAAGAGTACCAGTTGAGTTGCAGACTTGGTGATGTGCACAGAGGCTCCTGTAGCCGCTCTCTGATTGGCTGAGAAGAGCTTCACGCCTTTGAAATAACCACTAAACGCACACCTGCACCAGCACATCTATTAGGTCAAAAGGTTTTCAGTGCAAAATATGCTAATTCATTTAAAGTGTCATTTTAAGAGAGGCAACTGACTTCCTTTTCATATTCAGGAACTGTAAATACTTTCTAGAGGTAGCAACCAAGAGCAGGAAATGATCTATGTATTTAACTCCTTTTAAAGTGCAAATTCATCAAATAATGATAAAAATGATCTCAGTCTGTGCATTTTTTTTTAATTAACTGAATTGAGAAGGGCATTAAAAGGAAAAAATTGTGACATCAGGCATTCTGTAAAGAATTTGAAAATGGGAAACTGAGCTAGCTATTACGTTTACATTTGGTAATCACGTCATCAAAGGTAAATTAAAAACATTAACCAGTTCTGATGTTAAAACTCGTATTAGTCAAATGTGCTGCTTCATTGAATAGGCAGTTGCTTAAATATTTCACCAGGAGATTCAAAGACGTGCTTTTAGATTTTGCAATATGACCCCTCTGACCAATTGGTGGCATCACTGAGGTGATTTGAATGATATGATGCTTATTATTTAATTGACTTCCTTAAGGCCTTAAGATTTGGTATCAAAAAGCTATGAATCAACACTATTATATTATATATTATATATAGTCTCATTTAGCACCTTTAGCTTATATTAGCAAAATACTGATAACTGGTTTTGACTACCAGTCAAATTTGATGGCTTGTTTTGACCCGAAAAGGGGTGGAGACATCAAGAAAGGAAAAGTACCAGGAACAATTTCCAAGATTCCTACTGATATTGTCTGATTTTGGGCCTCTTACTGACAAGTTTTTCTCTGGAATATGATTGATATTATGGTGAAACATCAAAGGAAAGATCAAATTCAGTTGCTGATTTATTTATTTTTTCTGCTCCTTCTGCATTTAGCTTTTTGATTTTGGTCACATCTGTATTCGTCATATTGCAGTGTGGGAATTATTAGCTTTAGCTAGCAGTCTCTCTCTTTCTTTTTGTCCACCAACAACTGGTGTGTGAATGTGTGTGTGTGAGTGGGTGAAGGTCTGCAGTGTAAAGCGCTTTTGCACTGTAGAAATACAGTTATGAAGCACTACATAAATGTAAGCCATTTACCATTTGAAAAAAATTATTTTGCATTTTTAAAGAAAATTTAGAGCAGGATTATAACTTACATTGCCATATAACAGAGTGAGCTCACTTCTATCTCCCAGCAGCTGGTCGCTATATTTCCAGTTTCTGGCACCCCACATTCACTTTTTTCTGCACCCACTAAGCCATTTGGTGTTGGAATTATGTTTTCTTTATGTGTGAATTGCCTTTATAGACCTAAACCCAAACTTTTTTGTCTTCTTCTCATGTGCTCTGTGTGTATATATAATAATGATTTGTTTGATTAAACTGGTGATGTGTGATTATAAATGTCCCCTGTGTTGGCATTATGAAGAGGTTATAATAGGGACTCGTGCAGCCACCTACCCCAGTGTTGTCATGGTGACAATGGTGTACCAAAACGCTGCGGGGATACTGGTGAACTTGCTCGCTGTAGAGCCTTTCTCCGCATAAAACATGACTGTGGCGAAGATGATAATGGCCATAGTGAGGGAGAAGAGAAGGAAGCCCAGCTCGGAGGCGCAGCTCTTCAAGGTGTAGCCCAGGATGCGCAGCCCTGCCGAGTGCCGGGAGAACTTGAAAATCCGAAAGACTCTGAAGACTCTGAGCGTGACAAAAGCTCCGCTCACCTGGTCGTTGTCTGTCATGACCAGGCCGATGTAATAAGGCATGATCGCCACCACGTCAATTACGCTCATCACACTTTTCATGAACTTGTACCGGCTGGGAGCGGCGATCAAACGCAGGAGATACTCGACCGTGAATATCATGACGCACGCAGTGTCCAAGCAAAAGAAGGCCAGTGCGTAACGGTCTCCACAGGAGATTTCCTTTGACCTGTTGGGCAGAGTCCCACATGGAACCGTTTCCACCACGTTGGCCATCACTGATATGGCAATGAAAAATCCCGTGACATAGTAGAAAACCAGGGCTAAGGTGCTGGTGTGAGGGTTTTCAAAAGCCCGCCACAGGTACTCCCGGATGGTCAGGTTCACCGGCGTCACGTCGTTGTTCATGTCCATCTCCTCGTCGTCCTGGAGCCTCTCCGCGTTCTCGCGCCTCCGGTCCTTGTACTCCTCGTAGCAGCAATCCCCGATGATCTCGGGGATGATGCCGAAGAAGGTGAGCTCCTCGTCGTACGCGGATATGCATTCTTGGCGCGGGTAGTGCAGCTTCCCCGTGCGGTAAAAATTCAGGATGTGTCTGAAGATGTCAGGGTCGCGGTCGAAAAAGTACTCGTTGGTTTCCTCGTGGAAAAAGAAGTCTCGCTCCGAGCTCCCCAGCAAAGTGTCCGGGTACCTCTCCAGAGTGGTCCGCCACGTCTGAAACTTGGTCCCACTCACGTTGAGGATGATGAGTCCGTCCTGGGTTTTCCTCCTATCTTGGGGAGGGATGGGCATCGGGGTGCTCGCCACGGGCATCCATCCTATGGCCGCGGCTCGGGCGAAGGGGAGCCACGCCGCTACACCTGCTGCCATGCTGACCTGTAGTGTTCAATACGACCCTGCTCCGGCTGTCACAGTGCTACGGCTCAGAGATGAATTGCATCTGCAGGAGGGAGAGCGGACAGAGACTGATGTGATAAAGAAAAAGGCGCAACCACATTTACTTATAATGCGCAAAGCTCCGAAGTGTCACTCAGCTTTCTTTTTTTTTCACAGTGTAACTGCATGGGAGCTTTAAAAAAATCCTCTAATAAAACACAAGTGAAAACCTAACACCCACCTTAGAGAAGGCTCCCCATTAAACTGCATCCACGGTCAGTTCAGTCAAATACCTATCATCGGAAGAGAATACTTGCAGCTCCACCACCCATTTATTTGTCACTGCAGACTACCAGACGATAGAGGGGGGAAAAAAGCACAGAGCAATGATGCTGCATCAACAAGTTAAACAATTCAAACAGCGGTCTCTCTGCACAAAGTGGTCATCAGTCCGAACGTGGTCCTTTTCTCCTCTTACCATCCGCAGGGCTCATGTGCAGAGGGTTTTTCCCCCTCCCGTTGCAGCTTCAATAAACTCCTGTTCCTCTCGTCGACTGCAAGACCACCCTCCCCCCTTTCTCACCACCCAGCTCCGGCTGTGGAGAGTGGAGAGAAAATGCAGAGAAAGAGAGAGGGGGAGAGAGGAGTGGTATCTGCACCCAGAAATTCCACTGCTGCTTCACTCTGAGTGTGTATGTGCAGAGGAGGGGGGCTTTTCAGTGTGTAACGCTAGTCAAAGTAGGCGGTACTTCCAAAAGCCTCAAGTTAAATCCCAAGCTTGGGATCGTGCCTTTCTTTTGCGTTGTACAGTGGCTTGATTTCTGTGGAGGTTGAATTGAGTTCAGTTTGGGCTTTATGTAAAACATGAAGCCCAAAGACGAAACAAGACATTCCTCTGAATTGTTTAACCCCTTTACTTTGGGAAATTGCAAAATAAAAGTGTGCATAAAAGTGTCATTTCTAACAAACACACACACGGTGCAGACGTCTACTAGAAGTCTTAGGCTACCCTAGTCTTGCTATTTTATCAAAATCCTGTGACATTAATATTTCATTTCCAGTCACACACCCGTCTTCTTGAAAATACATAAATATACTCTTGATTCCAAGTTCTGAAGGTGGTCACACTAAATACTTGTCTGTTTTCATTTTGTGAACATATCATCTTGAGATCTATGGCAGATGCCAGTTATTAAAAAAAGGCTAATAATTGGTCAATCATTTCATCAGCCAAGCAGTTAATTGGCAATATGCTTGTTATTATATCAGTGTTAATGACACTCTTCTTCTTCCTATTTTTGCTTTGGTGTGTCACCAAAGTGTTGCCATTCGCCAGTGTGTGTCATCATGTTCCTCATATTGATTTGGCACAGTTTTTACATTGGATGCCCTTTCTGACACAGCCCTCCCCATCAGTCCGGGCTTGGAACCAGCACTATGAAAACACTTGTATGATCACTGTAGTGGCTATGTTCAAGTTTTTATTGACCATGTCCATATTTATTTTATAGCCTTTTGAAGATGCAAACAAAAATACAAGAACATGACTCTCTTAAACTATACAGAAGGGAATCTTAATTAATATCATTGCAAATATCTGTAAGGAACAGTCTTCCTAGATATAGAGTGAGTGTGTGTGTGTGCATGTGTGTGCATGCGTGTGCAGGTGTGTGCATGCGTGTGTGTGTGTGTGTGAATAAATTACAGATCTACAATAAATCACAATCAATATTGTTTTTGGACGGTGCTGTTCTGTAATTCTGTTGAACAGCTTAAAAGGTCAACATCATTGGGTTACACCGCGCTGGCATTTTCCACAATAACCGTAATCAATGCAGTGCATGTGCTCCCTAACATAACACCACAGGCATCTCCAGGGGGATTTAAAACAGCTGCGACCAATGTGAAGTATGGGTTGTGGTATGGACCACATTTGACTTCACCTCCACATGTTAGAGCACGTTCACACTGAGCCCCAGGTCTCCATTTAAGCTGTGTTTCGTCTTTCAGCACCACGGACAGCTCCATGACTGCCAACACTGCAGTCAGTTTGTGGCTCGTCTGTGCACCAAACACTCACAGTCTCTGTTCTCTAATTTCAGCCAAACTCACAGGGTTTCTGAGTCATGGTTGACTACACACAGACACTGAGCCTCGTCATAATGGATGCCCAGTCAACATGAGGTGTAGAAAATGTGCTGCAGCTGTTGGTCTTATTTAAAGAACTGTAATTTGCAACAGATAAGTAGGAAGCAGCACCCTTTCTTGCCTGAGGACAGTTTGACAGTATAAGTGGCTGTTGATGGACATATTAAATGCTGCACCATTCAGACCTTTTGGCCTTTTACACTCCAGATCTTCAGCCAGCCTCCAGCCAAGCTTCTGGACTCCTCTGGCACGGGCCTGGGTTTTTTGTAGAATGGTTGTACAGGACTTTCAGAAGTCCCTTTTAGTGTATGCTGAGCACATCCAGCTCGCAGTTGTTTGAGCAGTCAGGCCTAGGGGCGATGTATTCATCAGGGCATTTAAATATTCCAGCAGTTGCCAGTTGGCCCTAAACACAAGCTTCCCTGCTGAGCTGGATGGCAGACTAGCTGCAAGCTTTTATGACCAAAGACAGGCACTATTTTAATTGAAAAGGTAGACAAATGTGTTACACTGCATATATATCCTACACTCACAAATCTTGTAATATATGTCCAGCAATTTGCCAGAATCTTTGAACAAAAAAAAGAGCTTTGTAAAATAAATGTATTGTATCATATTAATAGTTCTTTGTATATATTTCATTGACTTCAGTTTGTAAATCTTCACTCATCATGAGATGATTCAATAAGCACAACCTTGTCCTTTTTTAAAAGACAGCACTGGCCTTTGATTCAATGCTTGGATAGATTCCTGTGAGGTGCTGGCATGGCCTACTTTATGAAAACACAGACTTCCACTGACTTTCAAGGTCATTTCAGATGATCAGTGTTGATGCAGAGCTGCAAAGATGATTTAATTACATTGTCTGTGTGTTTATGGATTTAGAATTTGGATCAAATAATTAGCATGTCCTTAACAAGGTTGAACACCTCACCCAGGCTTTTCTGTAATGTTTTTGCCTGGAAATAGGTTTAAAGATGGAAATCATCAGTCCTGGGTCTAGCATAAACTCATAAGCCTAAATATATAAATAAATAAATAATGCAGAGGTTTGTGGTTATCATACTAATACAGTCCAGAGAGTGGGGACTTGCATGCTGAACTTGACCACTGAACTGTCTCTGAAGCCTTTGGGATTTGGTTGTGTAAGAGGATGAATTTTGTAAACAGGTCTTTAAGTGTACTCAGCGTTGTAACACAGAGGCAAGCACCCAAAACAAACAAACAAACAAACAAACTTACACACACATCCATGCAAACACAGTCTGGTACAGTAAACCTTTAAACATTCATGTGGGCTCACTCATACGCAGCCATATTTTTGCACTTGATCCGTTGACGGTAACAGACTGTCCACTGTGTACACTAATGTGGCCCACACTGCAGCCTGTTTTCTGTATGCTATATTTAGTTAGGCCCAGCGCGGTGATTGAGATGATTAAGGAAATGAGTCCCCATCACTGGAGATATGCCAGAGCTTGTTAAGGAAAAAGCGAATGAGCAGTCGTCATTTGATTTACGTCATGCATGAAAAAAACAAACAAAATTGAAATCTAGGAAAATCAAAATTCCCAGAATGACTGATTTTATGTCAGAAATAACACAAATATAATCACATAATAACAACTCTTTTTTCTTTCTTTTTTTTTTTTTTTTTTTTGAGGTACACTTTAGAAACAAGATGAGTCTCAGAAAAGATGGGGCATTGTAAAATGCAGATAAAAACATAATGCATTGAAGGTGCAAATCTCAAAAGCCCATATTTCATTCATAACAGAATGCAGAAAGTGTATCTTACATTTTAACTAAGGAAATGTACCATCTTTGGGAGACAAAAAACAAGGTCATGTTAGATTTGATGGCAGCAATACATCGATACAAAAAAAAAACAAAAAAAAAAAACAGGCACATGATTATGTTTACCGCTGTGCAGCATCTGCTCCTCTTTTCACAACAGTTCATATTCATCTGGGAATTGAAGAAACCAATTGCTGGAGTTTTTTAAGAGAAGAATGTTGTCTCATTCATGTCTAATACAGGATTTAACTGCTCAAGAGTCCTGAGTCTTCTAAGTCCTGTTTTGTTTTTGTTTTTTTTGTTTCAAGATGCACCTAATGTTTTCAGTTGGTGAAAGGTCTGGCCTAAAGTCAGGCCAGGTCAGTTCCTTCTTACACCACAGAGAAATACCTTTGACATGGATGCAGTATGCGATAATTTCCAGAAGTGTTTTTCAGCCTGTTCCTGTTTTAACTCAGAGCCACCTAAGGCTCCAAAGATCACAAGCATCCAATTTTGATTTTCAGCCATGTCCCATGTGCACAGATTTATCCAGCTTCACTGAATCTTGTAATGAAATTATGTACTGTAGATAATGAGATATTAGAAGTCTTAGCAATTTTACACCAAGGAACATTATTCTGACAGATTAGAGGAGCTCTGCCCACATTTAAATGTGAGAGACTCAAACTCTCTAGGATGCTCTTTTTACACTCAATCATGTCCCTGACCTGTTGCCAATTAACCTCATTAGTTGCTAGATGTTCCTCAAGGTGTTTCTTTTCTTTTTTTTTCTTTTCTGTTACTTTTCCAACCTTTTGGAGTCTGTTTGTCAACCTTTTTGAGATGCATAAAACACCTATAGTACATAGAAAATAAAATGTAAAAAACATGTGGTATGTTTTCAATGTTCTCTTGTAAATAAAATATGCATTTGTGAGCTTTGTAAATCATTGCATTCTGTTTTTAAATACATTTTACACAGCATCCAAACATTTTTGGAATTGGTGTTCTTTTAAAAAAAACTAATAAGAGAAGGTCAAAACAGGAAAATTCTATGTTGAACCATATTTCAGATATAAATATATTTCATATGGGGAAAACACCCTGGTGTGTTTTCCGAAATGATGCTAATGAACTCATGAATTGTCCTCATGACCTCCAAGCGCAGTGGCATGCTGCTATCCGCAGGTGAACAGCCCACCTCCCACCACGTCATCTCCCTCAGATGCCTCTGCCTTTCCTTGGCTCTAATGAGTTATTGACCCCCTGCGGATGTGTAAAATAGAGTAGGTCTTCATGGTTCTTTATTGCGCGCGGCAGCTGGTGTGTTCGGGTGTGCATGTGTGCACGTGTGACACACTCAAGTGTAAAGATATTTATATGTGTGTCCATGTAAACGTGTGCTGCAGGGAAGGGAGTTTTTTTTCCAGAGTGGGAGGCTGATGCTTGAGAGCTGGGTGATTGGTTTCATTCCTGTCAGAACTGCTAGGATAATATGTAATTTTATCACTGTTGATTGTCAGAAAGCTGCAAATAGGAGATATAGTTACAGTATGTGGGCAACAACACCTGTAATGATCCCTGTACTTTTCACCCTCAAAAGCACCCTCATTTTGTAGCTTTAATCCCTTCTTGCAGCAGAGGCAAGCCAATGCGTTAAAGCATGTACCATTATCACCATCATAGACTGATGGAAACATAGATTTACTCTTTAAATGTGCTCATTAAATCAATATAGCCAGTATATGCAGTGTTTTTTCTCGAGGGGAGAGAATGAGATGGACACATATTCCACCCACCAATGTTTTTTTAATTGTTTTTCACCCAGCTCCTTTTCAATGTGTCGATAGGGACAGTAGATCTTGTCATCTGGCGAGAGGTGTAGAAGACAAGAGGAAGTGTTTGTCACAGGGAGTGTTTGTGCATATACAGAAAATCCACTGCAGCTTTGAGATGTGCACTCCACAGCCCGTAGTGAGTCCCTTGGCTACAGCAGCACAAGGGCACACAGCTGGAAAATGGAGAGCACGACCATTAAAACCAAACTGAACTTCTCTTCACTTGTCTGTTTTTATCCTCACGGCCTTGCTGCAGAGTAGAAAATTACAGCATGTGTGTTTGTTGCACAATATGTAATTAAAAGCTAAAGGCAGCAAGGAACTCAACTGGCAACCCCTTTGCTGCTATAGCAATTCTTTTCAGGGACATTGCATTGTTTACAACTGTTAAACGCATTGGCCAAGGCGGAGGTGCTGCGCAGATGCTATATGAGCATCTAAAGCGAGTCTTTTAACAGGTTCACACACTCTGTGGCTGCAGCGCCAAACTGACATGAAGCTTTTTCACATTTGGCAAGTGTTGAAAGTTTTATGCCTCAGCTGCGTCTGTGCTGCAAAATGATAGATGAGAAATAAACAGCAACAGATCAGGTATTAGCCAGAGTATTCAGAGTTCATTGTTCATCTCCTGGGCACATAAATCTGTGTGATGTTTATGCTGGAGCAAAAGGAATTGGATTCAAGGTATTAGAAAAAATATTATCTAATCTACTTACTAAATAATATTTGTTTGGCAGATGTGAGGCGCCATTTCAGTGGATCATGGGAAATTCATTGGCATTTCAGCTGATTGATACTTGAATGTCGCTGGCTTTAATACTGTTGGCACACACATGCAGCAGTTATTCAATCTGGATTTTGGATCATATCTCTGTTGTCTCTTTGCATGATTCGAATGCAACAGTCGTTAAAAAAAAAGTCCCCATACTCCACAAAGATATAAATGTATATATTTCTTCTGTTTTTTGTCAATACAGCTTATTTTCAGGGCTATCATTGAAGGCCACTCTACAACATGTTTTACTTCCTCTTACCTTTGTTATTCAGAACAAATAACAGAGTTGAAGGAAGGGTCACTGAAAGATGGGTCTTGGTGGCAGGGTTGTTTGTCTGGACAGTGTCAGTGTAGGCTTCTCCTGACGTCATTTTTCAGGACTTGGCATTGGTTGGCCTGACCGGTGACATTTGCTTTCCCACCATGTGGCCCCTGTACTTTGAGGCCAGATGGCAGATGATGCCTCTGACACACAAACACTGGCGTGAATCTATGTGCACATGCACCATCAACTTTTCCTTTTTTTTCTCTGCAGCGAGTAAGTGGGAGTGCAGCAGATCGATTTGTCAACCAAAATAATTTATAAAGTCCTGATAGAATACAAGAAAGTAAACTTGGGGAAAAGTGGATGTATTATGATTAGAGCTGGCTAGATCGATGCTTTCTTCTTTCTGCGGAGCTCATCTTGTTTGTTCAAGGTGAAATATCATCATGAAGGCTCAGAGCACAGCTCTCACACTTTTCCTTTATGTGGACTGCAAAATTTGTTATTCCTTTGCTCACTGTTTTACATTTTCTCCATATTTTACTTTCTTTATACTTTGTGTGTGTGTGTGTGTGTGTGTGTGTGTGTGTGTGTGTGTGTGATTATTTTTTGTGCCTCTGTCCCATATATACAGGAATATTCTGTCACCTTTCAGATATTTTTCAATGAACAAGGCACCATAAGAAACAAATGTTAAAAGGTAAACTGAGTTCAAAGTTGCTTTTATTAGACAGTGGCATGATATTTAAAAGGTATTTCAATCTGGCTTCAAAGTATTTCACAGAACAGAATTTGTACATTTGCATTTATCACGCTTTAGATTTTACATTTGCATTTGATATCAATCACAATATTCAGACTTTTCATCTGGAAAACTGGGTGGAGATCATAAATATGGGTCTGGAGTGGTTTGAGGGGAGACAGACATTTAAGGGTCAGCTTCGGGGGCCTCTGTCCTACTTCTATGTGGAGTTCCCCAAGGATAAATACTTGGACAAATACTTTACTCCAATCATTTACTTATGCTTGCATCTATTTTAAGGCAGCATGGTGTTTTTATGTGGACAATCCTCAGATTTACTTCAAGAACACTAAGGTCTACTGACCTTAACCCTCTATTGCATGTTGTTGCCATATAGCAGCAAATTATTTTTTACAGTTTTTTTTATATATATATAAACAGCAACATAAAATTGATTCTTTTTGTCTGTAGTTGTGTAAATGAACCCTTTATTTTAAATTTCATAAGTTTGATAACCAGGATATTCTCATCATCCATCCTATACCATGCATGTGCCACACTGTGAATGTCACATCACTGAGTCAGCCAAATTTAGCTTTTTCTTCTTTTTTTCTTCTTTTTTTTTTTTTCAAATTTTAGGAATAATTTGTAACAAAATAAAAACTAGGATATTTAGTCTAGGATAAGCAAACTTTCAATTTTCATAATTTAAACCAATTAAGAAATTATATTTTTTCTGTAAAAAGCTCAAATTAATTTGTTGCCATATGGCAGCATCAAATGCGAATATTGAAGTTCGATCATCCTAATGGACTTCTATTGAGTTACATGGCACTGGCCTATTCTGACATTATGTTTTCAGTTACTTGTAACATTTCAAAAGGAAAACATATTCAGTTTATTTGTATTATGCTATTCTAGCCTTTTTAATTGATATATTATATGAGTTATTGAAAAATGTATGAATTGCTCACTAAAGAAAATTAGTTTTTGCCAATGGAAGGTTATGTATTAGAAATATTTGGCTACTTTATCACCATGACATCCAGTCTCTGATGCCAGGACGTGAGGAACTGTTGGATTTTAAGATACGGGTAGCCTCCTGTCTGTGCATGGAAAGGAAAAACGTCTACAAAAGAAAGGCGAGACCTGTCCAAGCTGTGGTCTTGGAAAAGAATTGAGAAGGTAACAATTTTGTGCCCCCAGATCCTGTCAGAAGGGACAACACAGACCACTGGGCCTTGTATGAAAGATGAAAATTTGACTTGAAAAGGGAAGGTGCAAGATACCAGGATGTAAAGCCATAGTGAGAAACTAGTGCTCTAAATGTGATGTTTTTCTCTGCATCACCCAGGAGCACAACTGCTTTCATCACGGCTCATACCTGAAATGTGGATCTGCTAAAATGTTTTCACTGATGACTAAATGAGAGTTTTTAAACCAAATGAGATGAACAACATGAATATCAACTGGAAAGGACTTTTTTTATGTTAAACTGGAAGTAAAGTATTTTTCAATGTCCGTATGTCTCGTTTCAGGGGTATATAAATGCCTTATTACAGTGTTATTATAAATATTCAGTGCAAACTACAATGGAAACTAAATGCATTTCACTTTAAAACTAATTATTCTATACATTTTAACAAAATTAAGTTGAAATTGTTCAGTATTTACTTCAAAACGAGCATTTTAAAAGAAATAATGGATTTTAACGTACTTTCCTTGAATGCATGCAGGCAACAAATTACCAACTAGCCCCCAATATATGTATTTTTTTACTTTTTTATTTGCATTATTTAAGCAATCTGAAGTCATAAAATCACATCAAGACATTTTTATCATGTTAAAAAAATAATTTGTGCAATATGTATATATATTTATATATTTGCAGTTGGGTGAGTACATGTGACAAACTAAACATCAGAGTTCACTGTATGTATGCATCAAAGCTGCACCTGCTGACAGTGCAAAGAAGTTGCAGCTGAGTGATGAAGGAGATTGTTTGAAGGAAATAGTTTGAAAAACCACCAATTCAATGCCGATCTGTATTGTTTTGTAAAACCGCGTTTTGATGGATAGCCTTTTTCTGTGAAAACCAACTGAAATCCTACCCAACTAAAGAGCACTTCAACATTTGACCAGCTGACTTGATGATGATTAGTTATCTCAAGTCTTGTTTTTAGGGTCAGATGTGTCTACATTTTACAGCTTTGTTTCCCAAAGTCCATTCATGTGTCACATATTTTTCCTTAATTGTTGTATTTCCACTCAGATATCAATGAAAACCCATGTGGATGATCCTAAGGTCACATGATCCCCACTCCTCATCCATCATGGCCTGTTAGAAAAGCAGTAGGGAAGTGGTTTTATGCTCATTCTTGGAATGGATGTGGATCGCTGAGTTAGGTCCTTTACACTGTGAAAATCTGTTGTCCCGGGACAAAGATTATTTAGAGTATCAGAGGTCTTCTCTGTGCTGCATGAGGCCCTTGTACTGGGGGGAAAAGAAAAAAAGTCCCACTTACCAAATCCAAAGGCAGCTGGAGCAGGGATGGGGGCCGACTGAACTGGCGTAGAGGTGTAGAGGCCAGTCACCAGTAGACCATCAAATGACACACTGGTAGAAATAGTTACTGAGGGAAGAGCAAAAAGTAAAAAAAAATTTAAAATCAGTTTTACTGGAAAGTAAAGTAACTCTTACAAAATGTAAATTTCTATATTCCTTATTATCCCATCAGATTTAGCTCATGATAACCTCACAGGACGAGAGAGATGCACTATGGAGTATTTATTCAAATGAAATATGTAATTGTTAAGAGTGATTTCTAATCACAGTCTTTAACATATACACATAATAGCCCATTACTATGCAAACATACTCATGCATGTACACATACTCCACTCAGGTGTCAGTAATAACTACATGCCATGTTTGTTGGCATAGACCCACATGGAGAAGACCAGAGTCAGAAGGATCTATTGAAATGTCCTTCATTTGCAACATATGAAGAGTCTTGAACCAAACTGAGAAGAGGCAGGGCAGCAACACAAGGAGATAGGACGGACAAGCAAGGAGGAAGGGAATGACAAGATGACGTAGTGGCATACTTGTCTGTATTTGTGTTCTTGTGAACTTGCACCTGTGTGCTCAGTTGAAGTATTGTTCCAGTTCTCAAGTCTGCATCTGGAGACGTGCAGTAAAAATACCCAGATGTGTTCTCACTCTGCCCATGTTATCGAGGATGCATTCAGTGTATGTTTATCAGTCAGTCAGTCAATCAATCAAACTTTATTTCTATCGCACCTTTCATACAAATAAAAAGTAACTCAAGGTGCATTACAGTGATTAAACTAAGACAAAATAAATTAAAATACGATTAAAGAAATAGAATAAAAAGCCATAAATGGAAATAAAAACTATAAAGTATAATTTTCAAAACCCAATATAAAAGCCAGCCTGTTTTGAGTTTACGTTTAAAAATGTCCAGATTATACAAACTCTAACTGGCAAAATATCCCAGAATGCATTTCTTATCAACCAGCAGCAGTAATGGTGGAGGAGAACAGCTTAAAAGAGCATTATAACTTTGTTGTTTCATAACAGAAAGTGGTTTTAAGATGTTTTCATGCAAGAATGTAGTTATTCTAATTTCAAGTTTGTGGTTGATCACAATAGAGCCTATTTAAAAATGCATTCAAAGTTCATTCAATGCATTCAAAATTCATCCAGTCTAACTCTCAGAGACAGAAGAGCCCATTGTCCTGTTTGTTCTGAGTCACATACAAATTCAGTGTTTATTTTATGCTCAATTACATTTAGATCTCTGCACCTTAGCCTGCTATCTGAGCTGTGATTCTATCAAGGACACTACTGTTCCAGTTGCAGAAAGTGTGAATTGTGTCCTCCTGAAGTTCATACTTAGCAAGTATGACCCGGAAGAACGTACTCGAAGTATACAAGTCCAGACTTTGGTTGCTTGGAACTAAGAGTGCAACACTAGTGCCACATGCTGTATATCCATTAACTTCAGCTCATCCAGGTTCAGGTCACATACACACATACGTATTTATGGACTTTAATATACACTAGAGCACGATTATAGTAAAAGTGAGGGATGTGGAATTAAATTACTTGTAAAACAGTTGAACAAGAAAACAATACAGGATCATCGCCTCAATGACTTTCTCACAGGCAGCAGTGCCAGAATGCAATCTGCCTCAACCTGAACAAATTGCTGTACTTTGCACATGGCCTGTCCCTATTGACAGCCATATTAGAGGAAACTGATGAGCTAATTGGCTGTAACCCTGATAGCCTTGCCAAGGCTTCATTCATCACAGGTCACCGCAGACAGCAGCAGATCTGAAAACCGCCAGAGGTCTACTATCAAGCTGATCACATCTACTTCTGAGTGTATCCAGCAGCGAGTTAGCTATTGATTTATCCACTAAACAACGCCCCTGAGTGACAGGTCCACAGAGCTGGCTGCAACACTGGAGAAACAGAGCTCAGCCACTGGACTGTTTCCAGCCAGACAGATCAGAACACAGGGGAACAGTGTACGACTCAAAGAAAGAAAAAAATATTTGGCACCCTGAGGAATTAAATGGTTTGCAGCGGTGAAACATCGAAGCATTGTTAGTTCCCTTTCCCTGGAATCCCCCTGCTTAGTGGAGAAAACTGAATTAGTGAAGGAAGAAACACTTGCAGACCTAATATGTTTTTTAGCAAGAATAGCAACATAGTCTGTTTGGTTTCAGGCCGTTCATCCTTCTGGGCTTGATGTGTTTCTTGGGAATCTGGGCTGAGCAGACTCCTGTGTGGCCCTGTCTGCCTGACTGTCTGACTGGGTGACTCCATCAACATGTCCTCAACACAGGCGCCCAGCCTTTGAGTGCATGCGTCTGAATGTGTGTGTTCTCCATGTGTCTGTGTACATTGGAAGTGTTACACCCTGTCTTAAGAGCACAGTTCAGACTATCTCCTTCCTCCCCGGCTCTCCTCCATATTAAAACCTCAATAATTCATCCCACACCATCAACACTCTTTATTGTATCCAGACAATTTCTCCTCTGTACAGTTTGCACACTAATGTTCCACTAAAGGCTGCACTAGTCAGTGGCATGTTTGATGTTTCTGTTCTGTTCCTTTCTCAGGAAAAAGTAAAAAAAAAAAAAATGAAATCAACAATAGAGAATGACTTAATTATATAGCTAGCATTTGTCTTTTTGAAACTTTTTGAAATGGATTTTCTCTTTCAACAGTTTGCCAAGGGAGGTCCTTGTGCTTTTTCTTTTTTCCTTTCCTTTTCTTTTTTTCTTTTTATTATTTAACATCTACAGATAATACTCATTGCCACTGAAAGGTTATTTGAAGTATTTTGACTTGGCAGTCCTTTTCAGAGTTACAGGCCATAGATTTTGTGACTGTGGCCAAAGACACTCTTTGGCCTGTATCTTTTGATGTTGTGATCCACTCTTAATGAACATTGATACCTAGAATCTACACCCAATTTCTTGGGAAATCCTAAATTCTTACTCAAAGAGACCTGTAAGGGGTGCTACAGTTTTGTTGAAGAGGGTTGAGAATTCGTGATCTAATCTGGTCAGGTAGGATCATAAATCAGGTACGTCGACGAGGTCTGAGGCTTGACCCACAGTCCAGTGAAAGCACTGACTGTAGCAAATCCAGCCAAAGATATGCTCGTGTCACGGTGTGGATTTTATTAATCCGTGCAGAATTTTGGTCCTTTTAATGTAGGCTGTGGAGAAAATGAACCTGGATCTGCCCAAGGACATGTCAGCACATGATGGGGCTGGGGATCAATCCAGCGACCCACAAGTTGCATGGCAACCGATTCTATCTGTAGCATTAAGGGAATACTCCACTATGTAAGATAATCTAGTCAAAAGATTTGGTCATGTAGGAATTTGATCATGGCTTGAAACCTTTGGGGAGTTTCATGGGGACATCAGTACCAAACAAAACAAAATATCAAAATTGAATTGAAATTGAAAAGAGAAAAATATTAAGAATTGCTACAGTAGCTGGGGGTCAACCAAAAGTGTAATATCCCATGAACAGTGTGAGTGGGAAGCTGTATTGTGAGAAATGCATATTGCTTTGCTACAGAAGCTTAATCTTATTCAATCCATGTTGCTCCATGCACCTCTAACACTGTAACATCCACAGAATGTGAGGGAACGATCTCATTCAGTCAGGTAATTATCATGTATCTGCTACACTCACATCGCTCCTCATTTAAGCACTATTTTTTTCTCCACAAATGCATTGCCTATTCAACAAGTCCATTCCACGTTGTGTTGAAACATTTTACTGGTAATTAATTCACGGTGTATTGATCCAAGGCCATGGCATGATTATTTAATGGAGTAATGCACTAACGTGGACTAGCCTCGGCACACAACAACCACCTATTTCTACACTTCCATTGACCTGCATCAGGAAGGTTATGTACACTCCATTAATCCCCACAGACACCATCTCACATGGTTTCACAAATACACACAAAATATTTTCTTTCTGCTTCACCATGCCACTTCCTTTTTAAAGCCAATTCTTACTCTAAGAGCTTCATTACTATTTAAGGAACCATTGAAAAAAGAAGGAAAGAAAAAAAACTTTCCACTATTTTCCTTCCTACTTCTGGATGTTCTGCATCTTCACAGCAGTACTCTTTCATGCTGTTTGATATAATGTACAGGTGAGGTGGAAGGGAAGGGAAGGCAGATATTCTATTTTATTATTGCAATTACATTTTCTGGATTAAAAATAAATAAATAAAAAAGTATTTCTGATTCTGACTCTGAGCTAGAGCCACAAGGTTTCCATCAAAAAACAAGATCACGGTGAAGGGGGGAGGAGAGAAACGGGGTAGTGGAGTGGCCCATGGAGAGCTGCAGTACCTGATCAATACAAATCCGAGATCTAAATTATTTAGACAGGCCTCTAACACCACCTCTCACTCGCCAGTGGAACGCATCAGACAGATGAGCCAATCAGAGCAGATGAGTTCAGATCCAATCACCTGTGGGGGTACTTTACCCTCAAACTCACATACACATACACACACAGATGAAGAGGAAGGCCTTTGATGGTAGCCTTTAACATTCTTCGCCATACTTCATTTCTGAGCACTGTTCATTTGGCCGAGGGGGATGAGAAGCTGAGGCGGGGAACGAGGGGGGAATGACCTACAGTCTCATTCACAGAACATTAGCAGATTCTGTGTTTCTGAGCATTTGTTTGGTCACACAGTGTACACTTTGTTCACGCTTAAAAATCCAGATTTCAGTCTAGCACAGGCTGTGCACACGGATCATATTTTGTAAACGTCTGGTTTACAAATAAAATTTACATACATGCAAATATGTTCCTTAATTCCAGGGACATTACAATTGTGCATGAGTTTTATTTATTTATTTATTTTTTGTTTTGTTTTTTTTACTATTTGAGTTTTTACTTACTGATAGATGGGTAAATTGATGTGTAAAACAAACATTATGAAATGTTTGAATAGGTTTAATTTGCTATTTTGTACTCTAGCTCTCAATTAATTCTTTGTAGGAAATGAATGGATAAAGGAAGTGATTGGATCAGAACTGCATCAGACCAGTAGCTGTATTAAGAAGGAGGCTCATCAATCGTCAAATTTCAAGAGGCACCTGCTCTGTTTGAGTGTCACGCCTCCAAGAGGTCCTAACTCGTGAAGAATCCTCATTACACTGTATGCATAACGTTCATGCCCACATACAGGCGCTCATACTTTATACTCACCACAGAGCACATCCCTTGGCTCAAAGCCAGCATGTAATATTGATGAAGCGATGTGGTATGCCTCATTATAGACACACACAACTGTGCTACTACTCAACTATTGATGGGCCTGGGGCTTTCTTCACTTCTCTGAATCCACCATGAGTAATGTTAGGGCACAGAGTACCAGCATACCACACAACGCAACAAAATGCACATCCACAAACGCAGCACTGACTTTGCTGGTAAGCCTCAAATAGCCACACAAAGCAAACACACAAATAATGCATAATGACAACTAATTGGGAATAGAAAATTAATCTTCCATGACAACCAATTCTGCAAAAATAAGACAAAAACATTTTTAGCAGTAAATCAAAAAGCCATGTTTCAATTTAAGCTTATTCATGCATGTGCAGACAATTATGTTACTTGCTTCGTCTCAACAACTCTTGATTTAAATTTCTTTGATTAATATTTTATTTAGCGTTCACCCTCAGTTGCCACAGCCACCTGGTAATCAAGAAAAACAGAACTACATTGTTTTTTTTCTTTGTTTGTTTGTTTGTTTGTTTTTCTGAATGGTATAAAAGCATCCTGAGCATAGGAACAAGGTACAGAAAGAAGACAGTGAATATGTGTTTAAAATTTGATAAGATACTGGAGCACTTTTTAAAATTTTTTTTACACAACTCCCAAAGAGATGTGCCTTAAGAAAAGACCGCACCTAAACTAAACTATGAACCTGTTGTTTTTGTTTTTTTGTTTTTCTTTCTGGTGGCTTCCGTTTCATCTTTTTTCCACCTCTTCTTTCTTGCTTGAGTTCTAATAGGATTAACATATGATGATATATGCTTTTGGTCAATAAGTTAAGCAAACAAATCTTTAAGTATCTTATAAAAACACCAAATGCTCATGTGACAAATTTTATCCAAATTTGACTCGCACTACATATGATGCATCAGCAATTATTAAAATAATTTGCTAAAAAGCAGGACCATATAAATGTCTACATATAAATACATATATATATATATATATATATATATATATACACATACATATA
>JBAMYA010000021.1:4463903-4524632 GCA_037176975.1 Arrhamphus sclerolepis | reverse complement strand
GTTTCTCAAGCGCCTAGAGATGACTTGTCGTAAATAGGCGCTATATAAATAAATTGAATTGAATTGAATTGAATTACAACTTTCACCTCCTCCCCAGCTCCATCTTTGGGTTCCTGTTCTATTACCCCCAATACCTTTTGCATGGCTTAAAAGTGATGATTTATTAGATCGTAGCTTGGACAACCAAATTCAAGAGTTTTATCATTTGGGAGCATATGAGGTCCTCGTTGTGAGTCTCTGACGTAAAAGGTGGTTATTCTTTTTTCACACCTACAGGAAACGATTAAATTGTCTGACATCGAGACAGTAAATATTAATCACCTGCAGACGTAACAGGGCTCTAAAAGCACCATCCAGTCATTGTGAGTTATCCTAGTAAAGTTATTGACTCATTGACTTGCTTATCAAACTCTCTTTTTTTTCCAGTAAACAGAAATTTTCTAGTTATGTGCTTTTGATGTTTAGCTTTGGAGGCAGAGATGATTGTTTTTACAAAGTCTCTCTGACTTTTACTGGTTTTTCAAACATCTCCAACCCAGTTTTAAATCAAGTGGCTGCTAGTTGCAGAGAGGTGAGAATGATATTCATCCTGCCATTTCACGCTCAGTTTAAAAATCTTTTTTCTTCAAATTGATTCCTATTTCATTTTGAACGTAGCATAGATTAATCAACAGCCATTTTACAGCCAAACAGCAGTGGGTAAACCTCATAATCAGCGTCTTCAAAAATGAAAAGGCCGTTATAGGAATATATCACAAACTCAGTAGTTTCCTCTAAAGGAAAAGGCTGTCTTGCCCTTTAAGGAGAATCCTTACATCCCAACAGCTTGATATAAATATAGTGGATTTTAATCTTGCACAAAGACCAATACACCAAATGAAATGGCTGTACTGCGACAAATAACAAGACCACCTGCCTATTAAAGATAAAGCGGAGGTGTTGAGGTCGTCAGCTCTAGAGTAGCTCCTATTGGATGGCAGCTCAGCCTAAGAGGGGGCGGACTGTCCTTTGAGAGTTTTGTAATTAATCAAAGTCCCCCTTTAAACTCAACAATTACACATTCAATTTTATCTGCTCATCTCCCACATGCAAAGCCCCTGCGTGATGTGAGCCCATATCTTAATTACTCTCGGATCACTTATACCCCCCTCACACACTCTTGCAATATCTCTTGAAGAGACAGAAAATCATTTTACAGCTGAGCAGATAAGTCTCCATGCTCCCTTTTAATACACCCCCACCCCCATCCCCGAAAAGCACATCTGACAGTGTTGTAATGACAGACCAGCAGAGAAGGGCCTTGTTCCAATACTTCATGTGCTACATACTAACAATGAGACTCCTGATGGATTTCAGATTGATCTCCTTTCAAAAATATTTTGAATTTCAAGACATGCACACTGTGCTTCATTAATAAGTTATGAACAGCAGTGGCTGCAGCTGCAAAAGTTGTTGGTTTTTTTTGTCTACAAGTTGACAGAAAGACTATTATCGAATCTGTGTTTGAGTGTCGGGCTGTGCTCGTGTGAGATGTGTTCTGCCTCATTTCCGTCCTCTGAGGCCACTAATCACTAAGTCAGGTTCTACTTCCGTTTCAGTGTATTTGGTTTTCTTGCAAAAATGTTTGACTGGTCACCGATCAGTCACCAGGAGCATTAAAGGTGTGAGGCAGTTACTTTTCAGCCACTCACCTCTCTTTAGACATCACAATCATGGGAGCGCGGTTAAAAGTTTATCGATAAATGTTTAATGTGTTGCACAGGCAATTAAGTATTTGTAAACCCACAGGAGCAGCTGCAGCTCCGCCGAACTGCTGAAAAAGTGACTATGAAGGGTTGTGGTTTGCTCATGAATATCAAAATTGAACATTTGGCCAGAGAACACCTCTGAAATCTCAATGAACACCCCCCACCCGCCCCCCCACCCCCCCACCCCCACCCTCCCAGACGTCTATTTGGAGGGCCTTGAGCTGTACGTCTGATATCATGATGGCAAATGGTGCACACAAGTTAAAAGTGACTGAGAACATGTCTTTTCATTGTAAAACAATTAGATCATTTTCTCTGTACATAAACCTGCTGCTTGACAAGACAATATTTTTAGATGCTAAGCTATGTAGTTCTTCATTTGCAAAGGAAAAAGTGCCAGAGGGCAATGCCATGGCTTTGAGAGTAGCTCGGGGGCTTTGCTGTCAGCACGAGCTTGTGGTTAAATTTAAACACAAAACTGAAATGAACGCTATATGAAGAACCCAGACTCAACCTATGGTAGTAAATAAATTTCTACTTTCTGATCTTTGTCTGCAAACAAACTGTCTTAAAAGCATTTTCATTTCACCACAGGTTAGCCTGCCTTGGTCTAAATTAGAATACTAAAAAACACTTTTATTATAATTTAAGATTCTCATTATGGTCGGGCTCAAGACCACGAGAATAAACATCATTAAAGCAACTCTTTCTGCAGAAAGCCATTCAGATATTCACCTGTTTTTTCCCCACTGGCAGATGAATCCGCCTGCAGTCGTCTAATCACCTCCTTTCACTCCTCCAGCTTGTTACTGGCTAATTGTGCTCATTTGAATGGCTCACATGTGTAATTACTGCTGTCAAGCAGGCCTGGGCCGAACAGGTCAGCTTGCTTAGAGGGCCAAGCCCATTATGGAGACGCTAACTTATGATCATAGCTATAGGCCAGCTGCAGTAAAACAACCCAGGGGAGCAGGACCGGCCCGTCTCATTGGGAAAACAAAGTGTTTGTTTAACATGGAATGAAGTGTGTGTAGCTTTGATTAGCATAAATGTCCATAACTCATTTATGGCTCATCAGAGGCTGCTGTTTTCCAATCAGGCCATGTTAGAGAAACTCAGCAGGCTCTAATGATGAAAGGAGAGCATTAGGGCATGTTTTTCTCTCTGACAGCATAGAAGACTGAACTACTGTTTGTCAAAATGAAGAAAGACTCACACACTGAGGTTGTGTTTTTTTTTGTTTTTTTGTTTTGTTTTGCTTGCTTTTTTTGAGAAGCATGAGCAATTGTGAAAAGGGATTAGGGTGCAGAGTCATACTCGTAATGTATTGATGAATGTACTCAGTGGAAAACGAATATTTTTTCTTTTACTTGGGATGCTAAAAGTGATACTCAAGAGTGTGATCTGCACTCTCAGGACACCTTCAAGTATTTCTCACTTTCCACTTAACTTTCGAGTTCCTTCTTTCACCTCTCTTTTGCTCCATTGCCATGCTCCCAGGAGGTGAATGAAATGAGCCCTGAACCGTAGGAAGGGAGAGAGAAGAGGAGGAGGGAATAGGGTGAACAAAAATTCACAAGTTGTTTCACTGAGTGTCTGTGCGTGCCGGCTACATGCGTGGGAATACGCTGACACACATCTGGGGAAGCTCTGCATCCCGCAGGCTATTAACCAATGTTAAGAAACACTGCAGATCTGCAGCTGTATTGCACCAGTGTTACATCTAGTTTATGGACTGTGCCGTCCAATCAGGGCTCTAATTAACCAAGACCAGTGAGATAATGGCAGGGAGTGTGTTGTCTGCAAGAGCAAAACCGCACTGTGTGTGTGCTGCAGCACTATATTGACGTGGCGGTTTTATCACGAGCAGAGCGTTTGTGTTTTCATGTATGTTTGTGTGTGTGTGTGCATGTGTGTGTGTGCATCTTTTCAGCTCAGAAGAGTGTTGAAGACGCAAACCCAGGAGGCTGCGCATTCTGTTTCATTTCCATTTGAAGAACAGCACAGGCGAAATGACAAATGTTTGAGGCCCAGTGAGAAGCCTTCAGGGCAGCAATGTAAATAACAGAAATTAATCATCTTTTCCGAATAGGGAGAAACACGCCTCATAGTCACAACAGAGGTCACAAATCCAGCCTGCGCTTTCACATCTTCCAAACAAGACGTGACAGACTTGTGACACTCCACTAATGTTTGACTGTGAGGTCTGTGTGTTTTACAAAGAGTGTGTTTGCAGAGTGTGTTTTCTTTAGTGTGCAAGCAAGATTCACTCCATGTCTTTTTTTTCTCTTTTTTTTTTTTTAAAGCATTTCTAAATCTGTCTTGGAATTACTTTTTTTTAGTGTATTTGTGTACAAGTGTGCATTTGCATCCGCACGCACCTCAATTGTCTCTACTGGTCACGGAGCCTTTTTTTCCCTCTTAGTCTGAACCATCTACTTTTAGCTGACAGCAAATAGCAGAACCAATTTAATCTTGTTTTTCAGCGCAGGATGACATAAGGGAAAATAAAGCAATGAAGCTTGTCCTAACTCTCCTGGTGGAGAGAGCCACCATGAGCGCACATACGCTGAGGAATAGATGGTAATTGCAATGTGTTTATTTGAACTTTATAGTCATCATGGGAAGCTATGGCAACACGGTGTGGAATTACCGTACACCGAGTACAGATACTTTGCAACTCTCTCCGAGTTGGTCCAGCACCTTCCAGGGAAACTAATTTGCAGCTTGGGAAAATACTGACTGACAGATCTATTCACTAGTTGTACCCACAATTAATAGATGACTCCCTCTTTTGGAAAGAAAAAAAAGAAGAAAAAAAATTCTTCTGGCTAGAGAACAAATCTTGGTTTCCTATATCGCATAAAAGTCATAATTAAAGCTAACCACAAGCTATGTGTACATTACATTTCCTCTGAGGGGATGGCTTGGCATTTGAACAACCATGTCAACTTTCTGATCACCAAGAAAGCTGGGTTTTATGTGCCCCAAAGAGCTTTTGCATCGCAGCATTATTGGGCTCTTTTGGAGAAAAAGGAAAAAAGGCAATTGCTTTAGAAATAAAGCACGGCCGAATGTTGCACATATATTCATAGCAGCAAGAGGTACTAAAATAGGTTTTTTTCAATGAGAGCGATCTATACATAGAGCTGGTCGGAGCTGAAGTGTTGCTGGTGAAGAGCACACACCAGCTGTCACTGTGAGGAAAGGGAAGAAAATAGCTTTCATGATGGAGGGGAGAGGACTGCTGGGCCACGGAGAGGCAGACGGTGAATCCGTCACACATTTTCAAATAAATTCACATAAGTTAACCAGAAATTGACTGTTGGGCCCCAGAGTGATATGTAATATAACCAAACTGCTCCTCGACCTCTGAGGATATGTCGCTGAGCACAGTAAAGCTACAAAACAACAAATCCTTTCAGTTCCTAGAAATCTGCAGAGTCCAAACCAGATTAACTGTAGCTCTGCATCAAGTAGTTCAAAGACCTTTTTGATTGTTTTACATAACATGGGGGTGGATGCGACCGCGCTGCTGTTGACTCTGTCTTGAATTCCTTCACTCTGAACGGCTGAAACCGGGTAGCTTTATCATTGCCCCGTTGCTTATGTTTTTGTTGATGGACGAAATTATGGGATTTGACTAAGAGGATTAAAATGACAGCAGTTAATGAGACACAGCTGGGACTGGATCACAGCAAACAAAACTGAGCAGCCCCCACCCCCCACCCCCTGCTGCAGTCACCCTGCTCCCCCACCACAAACATAAACGCTATACACAATAATGCATGCATACACATTAGCACACATGCGCATGCTATCGCTCTATCGCTTTCTTTCTTTTTCTAATGCTCACCTAGAGGCTAAAAGACAAGCTACCAATCACCTCCATGTAATGCTTATTACACAGGGTTTATTATCCTATTCATATGAACCAGATTAATTATGTCTTCTCTGATGGATTTGAAGTATTTAGCCTAACAGGACACACAGGGAATAATAGCATAATTGTAATCTCTCTCTAACCCCTCCCATTATGTCGAGAAAGTCATTTTAAATGTCTATTAAAGAGAGAGGGGAATGCCAAATAAGCACATGACGCTGTGTGTTTTATGTTGTAAATGAAATTCAAGGTTATCAGCTTGATTAATTTTTATGATGTGTGTTTATTATATACAGTAATCTACAGTAAGAGGAAAATCTCTACAAAAAAAAAAAAAAACTGCCAACATTTTATGGCCCTATGTTGGATTTATACTGATACTTAGGGCTGTATTGATAGTGACACACACTGATCAGCCAAAGCACCCAATATAAAAATGGAGAGCGTTTATTATCTCGTCAACTTGGCACCTGATGAGGAATGGCAGCAACCAGACTTGAAGTTGTCCCTGATGGGAAGAGTCCAAACAAAGTGGTGTCCAAGGAAAGACAACAGGTGAATCTATAATAATCAAATTCAGCCAGTGGGGAGGAGCCTTTGAGGTCCAATGTCACAAAGGGGTTATAAAAAAAAAAGTAGCTGAAATCACTTTAAAATCGAATTCTCTCTATGAATGACAGGTGTCAGAACACCTAAGGGGAGATGAAAAAAATTGGCTGAGGCAGTGTGTTGATCTGTGTAGTGCTCTGCCAGAAAACGTTAAACCTTAGTATTTATGTAGTTTATAGTTTCACAGGAAGGTTATGCCAAATAATCTTCATTTTCAAACGTTATTGTCCCGTGCATGTAGGCTGAAACTGGCACACAGTAATGCACAATAATAAGCCATTCCATCACATAGTCTAACTAAACTAATGTCACAGTCTCTTTTGGAAATGTAAAAATGAAGCAGTTGAAGGCAAAAAGTTTTGAAAATTAAGTGCTTTCAGGCCTGTGTAAATGTTCATACCCCTATTTTAACCCTGTTTTCTCTAATCCTAAGTGAAAACACTCTAAACTCATTGGATTGAAGTGGGTCTTAGGATCAGGCACATAAAACCTCTTACAAACAACATCATATATTTTTTTTCAGTGTCATTATTTATATAACAAAAATGAAGAAAAAAAAAGAAAAAATGTGTGGGCAACACAAAGCAGCTGTTTACTGCATCCTTTGGATGAAAAGGGTATGCTGAGGCCAGTTGTTGCTTTAATGAACTGATCCTCAGCAGGTGTGCAGACCTCTAAAATCAGATGTTTTGGCAATTTTCTGGTCTGGGACATTCGGCTATATGATAACACAGTGCCAAGGAGGAAAGGCATGAGCAATGCTGTTAAAGAAACAATCGTTGCTGTATATTGTAGAGAATTGGGGTCATAAATACTAATTTATTTCTAAAGTTTTTTTCCATAGCATCTATTGGTTGTCTTTAAGTTGCTCAAAGTTTGGGACTGTTGTTCTAATCTGTCAATCAAATCTGTGCTGCTCTGAAGCAGCCACAGTCAAGCTGCACAGACGAGCGGCCATTGATCAGACTGTGAAGAGCTGATTTCCCATTGGTTAGGAGTACTAGGTCCCACCCCATGGGAAGCTTGATAACACAGCAACAGAAGCAACACGTGCATGATGAGATTGGTAAAGTGAAAATGAGAAGTTAAAGTGAGAAGTTTTGATTTAAAAAAAAAAGGTATACTCAGGGGAGGCATGACAGAAAGGACCTGTGTGATAGGAGTTTTATCACATTTGTCAATGTCTTGGTGAGTCTCCAGAGTTATGGTAACGCAGTGAATAATGTTAGCCTGTGCTGCAGACCGTATCAGCAACTGGGTGATTTTGTGTTTTTGTTTTTTTCCTTAATGCCATGTCAATTTCACATTATTATATTTTGTTGGCTTGATTCTGTACACTTTTTCAACATTATAGTTTTGTTATAAAACCCATAAGTTATGAGTGTTGACATTGATTATTACAAGGACCAGACAGGATATGTGTGGTGATGTTAATATGTGTGAATAGCATGATTTTGTTGTTTATGATTGCACGGAAAGATTTGGGAAAAAGCATTTAATTTGTAATTCAAAAGGAAATGCATAATGTGGTTAATATGCATATAATTCATGCTGTTATTGTTTAAAGGGCCATTAATTAATTATGTGAGATGTAAAAAATGGGATAAAATATTCCAAGAGGTAAACTGTGCAGTCAAAAGTAATGCATCTACTCATTTTGGGTGCTAGTGATCTATTGATATTGAGATATTGATTATGGCCAAGTTGATGATGCAAGATAGTTATAGCACTCTTTCTATATAGGCTAGGTTTTCCAATTTACTGAAAAATTAGATTTGGATTCATAATTCTCTCTGACAAAGCAGATGGTGAGCCACCCATGGACCTGTGTCTGTGTCTGACCCCAACCTGAGCTCTTGACCCAAGGAGTCAGATCAAGAGCTCAGATTATTGAGAAGAGTACCCAAATCACTAATGAGTTACAATATCAATCTGGAAGCAGTTATAAAAAACATTCTTTCAACTATATAGAAGGTATGTTCTACAGCAGGAAAGATTACTTGCAAGCAGAGAATATTTAGGAAAGCCAGTCTTCACAGGAGTAGATATCCCAGTAAATTCACTCCTGCTTTGAGAAATACAAACAAAATAAAGATCAGGAACTACATCCCTAGAAATTAAAAGACAGTAGAATTACAGGAAGTTTGAAATGCATGGTTTATTTGGAAAGGTGAACAGGAGAAGTCTCTTCTATCTAAAAAGACAATGGAACACAAGTGAGGATTGCAAAACTTCATCTGAACAATTCACTAGACAGCTTGAACAATGACTTATGGTGAGAAGAGACCAAATGGGAGTTGTTTGGCCTTAATGTCCAACATGTAACATAGCAACTCACTAGAAAATCCTCATATCAGCTGCTGTGCACAGCAGTGATTTGGGGCTGTTTTGCAAACCAATGACCCCCCTCTGTGTAACAGAGTCTTTAAGAGACAAATGTGAGGCTATCTTCTTACAGCTAAAGCGTGGTCAAAATGTCTTGACAGCAAATCTACATCAAAATGGCTGAGGGAGAAAAATGCAGTCCTAGAACTATGTCTTATTTGTTGAAAAAGGAAAATAAGTATAATTCAGGTTTCTTTTCAGAACTGTGTTCAGTTTGGCAAAAAGTCCCAGAGCTGTTGAAAATTAGATTCATTCAGGACCAGCAGCAATGATTTGATTTCTGTTTTTACTGATAAAATTCTGTCATTTGAAGGAAAATTAATCCTCCCAGTCCAACCGCTCACTTCAGAAGCACGATTCAGACTTTTATTTTCTGAGCTTCTCTCTGACTGATCTACCCGAGTTAATGCCAACTCTCAGGTCTTCCACACCATGAACATGCCGGTTGGACCCCGTACCAACTAGATTATTTAAAGATGTTTTAATGTTATCAACACCTTTGTACTGGCTACGTACCCTATGCATTTAAGTAAGTATTTAAAACATTACTTTAAAAAAAGAACATCCATGATTCAGGCATTTTAGCAAAGAACAGAGGTAGAGATGTTGGGGAAATTTTGTTTGATTTAATCCAATTTGAACATGTAAGTGATCTGCTCTCTACACATATGCAGTTATGGAGTTCCTCAGGGTTTTCAACTGAGACCAGTTCTGTTTACTTGATACGTTCTTGGGTAATATCGTCAGGATTGTGACATATTTTCACAACTGTGCTGATGGTACTCAGCTTTATTTATCATGACTGAAGAAACTAATCTATTACAGAAGTAACCAGCTTGTCTTGGTGACATAAAGGCTTAGATGAGTTGCAATTTTCAAATTTTTTTACATTTCTTAATCGAACTTCTTTTGTCACTATAAAATTACCAAAATCAAGAGTATAATTTCTTTAAATGCTTTTAAAATAAAGGTGATAAAACCATGAACTTTCCTAAAGTGACACTGAAAAACGAAAGTCATCGGATGTGCATAAAAATGTACATCATTCATTACATCTAGGCTGAACACAAGCAAGGTCATTGTAGCTCAAATGTTAATCTCTCTTCTGATCCAAAACCCTGCAGCCAGATTACTGACATATACCACCAAAAAATATCACATTGTTTAGCCTCTCTACTTTGGCCCCATAAAATTTAGAACCAAATTGTCTTATCAAAAATAAAGCCCCTGCTCTCTTACCTTACATGATTACTTTGCTCTCAGACCATTGACTTACTTGCATTTCCCAGAATTTCCAGCACTACAGTAGAAGGCAGAGATTTTACCTTTTCAGCTCCCTTCCTGTGAAATCAGTCGACATGCTGCATACTTTTAAGACTAAGCTTAAAATACACCATATTGGAAGGTTTTATATTTAACTGAATGGTCTCTACTTCGGTCATAAGATCCATAATTAAAGAATACTTTGAAAAAAAAAAAAAGAGTTTTACTGGTTCATATGTTTGTAAAGTAATAGTTCCAAGTTATCCATACACAAATGAAACAAAAAAATCAACCCACATTGACAAGTCAGTCCAGGTAGGAGTTGGACTACAAGCACTTCATGTGGTTTTGGTGTCATCAGGTTGTGATCTTCAGCTCTCACAGGAGCGGTTCACAGAAGTATGTGAAGCATAGGGATGAGAATCAGCAGCTCCAAATCATCCCAAAAGTTGGAATGCTAGCTCCCGGTTGGAAGTGAGGTAGAAAGAAAAGAATGAGAGATCAACAGACATATTGGTGTGGTAAGCAGACTCTTCACATATCCATTGTGTTTTTCAGTCAACATACATTCACAAACTATTGGTAGTGATTGAAAGAATAAGATGTCGGATACAAGTGGCTAAAATTAGTTTACCCTGCACAGAGGCTGGACTCTCCCTTAGGGCTCCTGTACGCACCACAATTTCTGCAGCTGGATATTATTATGGCACCTCACACGCTACGATTTGCATTTGCTTTACTTGATGTCAAGTATGGTATGTACAGACTGTAAAGTGATGACTTCTCCTGAATCATCAGCTACAACTGATGCGAGGATGCAGACGGCTAGAGAATTGTGTCATCAGTAAGTGCTGATAGCAAAGCAAACAACACATGAAAATGAACAGCTTTGTTTTAACTTTTGTGTGTGTTGAACATGCTTTTAAAAAGAGGCAGCGACCGAGAAGAATGCGGTCCTGGTCAGGAAGAAGAGGCCAACTTGGGAGTCCTATTTTTCTTTGGAATTGTGCAAGGCTGTATTAATAAATACATCATTTCAAGTTGCATTTTAAGTGGCGAGTAAGTAGAAGAAGGAACCAGCTGAGGTTGGTTTGGCATCTGATTAAGTTGCCCCTGGACACTTGGTGGCCTGTCCAGCTGGGTGGAGGACCCGATGCAGATGTCTTGTGGGTGGCTTGGAACTACCTCTGTAATTCCCCTGAAGAGCAGAGGGGGTTGGCCAGGTAGATGGAGGTCTGGGTCTTTTTGCTCAGGCTGTTGCCCCCATGGCACAAACTCAGATAAAAGGAAGCTAATGAATGGAACATTTAGTTTCTTAATATGCTGACTGACAACTGTTTTATCAGTGTTTTCTGATGAGTTTTGGGTTCTGGTCTTAAGGCAGATCTAATTCTTACTCACCCTACTGAGTTAAAATCATAATTTTCATATAGAACGTATCTTTAATTTAAATACTTTAAGTATAAAATCAGCTTCCACTGATTTTTAAAGGCACAGTTTCGCCTCATTTCATTTATGTAAATGTCACCATGTGGTATTCAGGGCGTTAATTATAGTATCACAGATATGGAAGAGAGCTTACTTTAATAAAAGATTAAGGACTGGCAGAGACGATCGTTTCTGTCACCAGATTTGTCCTCCAATCTCAACAGCAAGTTAATCTTCCTACTTTTGAGTAATGATATATCTGTTGTAGGCATCAGATAAGTTCAGTGGACATCCCACACATTCAAGTGTCGATGACATGTTGATGGAATGATCCTGGATGTCCTCACAAGTACCTTGGACCAACCCTCCACACCGCACACGCACACACACACCCATACCCACACTTAAGGAAACATGCTTAATTCAATTCAGAGCAAATGTGGTGGTCTTACATGACACTAATGTGGGCTGGATCCACATGAAAATGTGATATGCATCTAGAAGCAACTAGTTTAAAGATTCTAAATAATGTAAGCACCACATTATCAATCATGGATTGGAGCCTGTCGAGAAGACAGAGTGCCTGCAATACAGGCATTTTTAAGTCATCTCGATGAAACAATTTGTGTGTGCGTGTCCGTCTATGTTGGTGCTTTAATCTATGTTCACATTGTGACTTTCTCGCACAGCAGTGGTGCATTGTATTACATTTTCTAAAACAGCAGTCAATAATGACATTCCCAGCATCCGTTAGCTTTGGCACATTTACTGTGAATCCTTATTTTAAATCTTGGAATCATGCAGCTAGTGTTTGGCTTGAACACACAAAACAAAGTGACTGAGGTATAATCAAACCCTCATCAAACAACCTGCATCCAAAAATCTTATAAATTAGGCAGAGATTGAAACATCATGATTGAAGCTATGTTTACATTAGTCTTTTTTTCTTTACGTGAACATTAGAATTTCAACCCTGTGATTAGGACACAATTTTTTTTGGTATGGTTATACCTGACATCCAAGATCAACCCTCAAAAATGGAAAAAATTATTTTCTGTTAGGGTTGCCATGTAATGTGTATAAGAGCATTTAGAAACTATGATGTGGTTGCAGCAATATATTCTTTGTCATTTGCTCTTCTGTGTCTCTACGTATTCTCCCCTAATTCACTAAGCCTATGTCACATGACCTTTATCAGACGATAACAAACAGATGCGTTTTAACAACAACGTGCAGATGGAACTGCAAATGTCACTGACGTTGTTGTTCTTCATATCAGCTGTTAGCAAAAGCCTTTAATAAGACTTCAATGTCATGTATGTGTAAAAGTCATTATAACCACCTTTTGAAATGAAAGTTATTTATGTAGTTTCCAGGCTCTTCTTCATCATGGGCACATACTTGATAGTTGTGCAATACGTGTTTATGGTGGTGTAATGTGGATGAGATTCTTTAATAATGAATAATTTTCATTATAAAGAGACACTTAGGAACTGACAATGTAAAGTTGCTTTTATGACACTGTCTGACATTTACTCTTGTTCAGTCACTCAGTCTCAGACACCATCATTTTCTCTTCTTCACTCTTTCTTCCTAAATAGACTAGGTCCACCTTAACCTTACACATACATGAAAGATCCCATTTACAAAACCACAGGTACGCACACCAACAAGCAATTTCCCTTCATAGATTAGAGCTGCACCTCAGCGTTTGTATACAAGGTTCCGCCCAGACTGGAACCATTAATGGTCAATGCAAAGCACCTTGTGAATGTCAATGTGTATTTAAATGAGCCAGCTGATCAATGTTATTGGTCAACAGTTGCAACCACGAAGACTACACCCCAAGCGGGCGGGTGAGGACGGGTGAGGACGGGGGCTGACGAAAGCTGTTCTGCAAAACCAGAGAGAAAAAGACGATGTGCTGAAAGAAATTAGAACAATATTGAGTAATTTGTTTGGCATTATGTCTGATGTGTCAATCGCATTTTTAAAATCTTAGAGTGAACCTTATTGCTGTCTTAAACATTGCATGACATCCTCATGAAGCCGTGCTCGGTGGTGAAATTCATCTTGAGACCCCAGGGGTCTAATTTATAAAACATTGCGTAGAATCTAACCTGACATTGCTGAAAACTGCCTTTTGCCAGGAGGCTGGCATTATTGCGCTTAGCACAGGCTGGGATATCCCAGACCTATGGATGATTTCACAGAATTATGTTGTTCCTAAAAGTGACTTCAGGCAGAGAATCAACTAGTTGTTGATTATGTTAAACATATACCTGTCTGTTAATTCACCAGGAACCCTAGAGTGGTTAACGTCTGTATTTGAACAGGGATGCTGTGGTTCCGTCGGGTCAGTCTCTCCAATACTGGACCCAGTTGATCCGAGAGTAAAGTTTTAGGGAGTCTAAATATTTATATCAGCCAGTCATCATCATGGGTCAGAAAATCCTGGTGATCTGTGAAAATGCGTTCCCTCCTATTTCTCCCATTTGCAAGGTCTTCCAGCAGTGCCAGTACATCCATGGCTCAGGATTAATCAGGAATGTCACCACAGTATTTAAATGTTTACAGCAATCATTCTGATTACCTCACTCCTTGTTACAATATATGTGTTAATCTGTTGCACACATCACCCTGGTGATCATCGGGGAGAGGAAGATGACGGTGAGAAAACTTTGATGAAATGTTGTGCTGACTTTGATTTATGGTTTAAGTTGGCTTACAGGCCTTATTTTTATTTATTTGAAAGGTCCCTTTGGCTCACCAGTGCAAGCATAATTAGCACGCTGGTTTTTACTGCTGAGAAAAAGTCTATCTTTCATTACAGTTTGATATAGAGTGAAATTAAATGTCTGAGAGGAGTCATGATGAAGCGTAGCTTCACTTCCCCACCTCACCATCTGCGTCGCCAGTTTCCCCAGTCTCCAAAACTGGCGTGTGCATGGGTCAGAGTTTGAGTGGCGGACCGCAAATTCTCACGTCAAGTTTGTTTTTTGTCAATCACAACCTTTGAGTGGAAAGTGGCATACACAATTTTCAAGCCCCGTTTTGTACGTACACAACAGTTTTAAATGAGACCCTAGATCAGTATAAAGACGGTCCAAGAAAATGAGGAGCTTTGAGTGTTTCATGGGCTTAGACTGGGGATGTGTGTGGCCACATCATTCTCAGATATGGCAGCGCATATAGTTTTAAATGCCCCCTCGCTGGCCTGGGACATCCACCGTGGCCTGCTGACCAGTGATGTTATGGCTAAGTCTGTGGCCCTTGGCCAGGTTGAAACCAGCCTCATCGACAAACACAAGGATGTTAGAGAGAGATCCTGTGAGGTGTTTCATTCCCTTCTATTGCTATTTTTCTCTATCAAGTAAAATGAAAACATTCAGTCATATAGAGGAGTCATTCACAATGGGATTGCTCTATGCTCTCCTTCACAAGGTCAGTATAGCCTACTACTGGCCACTACTCCAGTAGTTCCAAACCTGGGCCACAGACCCTGCAGAGGTACTGCAGGGAGTATTTGACACAAAGAGGAGGGAGAAATACTGAGAACAGCTTTCTGTTTCAGTTCTTAGGCTGAAGTCAGATAAAACTGAATTCTGAAGGTAAAGAGGACACTGAAAAAAACAAACAAAAAAATTGGGAACCAATGCTTACTGTAATTACTGTAAGGTTACAATGATAGGCAACCAGTAACTGACTTACATGCACATACTGGTAACACAGCTCTTTCACTGTGTCAGAGTTCCTCTCAAATGGTACCCTGTAAATCTGCTTCATGGTCATCTGATGTTTCTTCAATACCTGGTCTATTGTATAGATGCTGATAGAGTTGACATTTTGGAATATGGCATTGTCTTGAAGGATTGCACCACTGATCTGTCTCAAAGTGATGGCATTATTTGCAATCAGATCTCTTGTTCTTGTCATTCACTGAGAAGTTTTCCTCTGCCACCCATGCAAGGTTGTTGTCCAATCCTATACATGCAAGTCGAAGGACAACACTGTATGACAATTTGTAATGTATGCTTTATGTATTTGTTACAGAATAAGTTACCAATGTAATTGTATTGCTGTTTTACTTCCAATTGTAATGCATCACTGCACTGGAATACTACTCTAAACTGTATCAATAAGTCCAATTTATTTTCTCCAATTTATTTTCTCTGTCATTTTTATAGTATCATACTGTAACATCACATTGAAGTAAGATATTCCAGGCCTACACACACACACATGCACACACACACGGAATGAATAGTTTATACATCTCTTGCTTTACAGTATGCACAGTACTGTATACTATAATGTCTCCTATACAATAATTCCATCACTGACTGAGTACATACCTGTTTTCCCTGCAAAAAGTTTGGATGATGGAGGAGACTGTAGTGTGAGGCACATTAGGCTGCACTCGGCAACCTGCATCTGCCATTGTGAGGCAATGGTTGACAACATGGTCTATAATTGTGGTCCGAATTTCATCAGGGACAGCATGGTGTCTTCATGCTCCTCAGCCTCTTCCCCCTATTCCAGCACCACGCATCCTCACTACTACTACTCCTCCTTCTTCCCCTCCTCCTCCTCCTCATCGTCCTCTTCCTCGAGCAGGAAGTTTCCCTTGTTCATTTACTTGGAGAGGTACCTCCATGTTCATACTGCAAATGGTACTGGCCCTGACCAAGCTTATGTGCATGTTTGGCAGCATTCACAATCATAGACAGCACCTGTCAGGTAACTAATGTAGCAAACTGTTAACAAACTGTTTGATTGGTCATCAAAGATGTGGTAAACTCCTCCTTTGTAAGTAAAGTTCTAATCACACCTGACTGTCAATTACTGTCATGAATTTATTAAATGTTCAAAGAAACTCATATGATGTTCATGGTGTTGTGTTCTTGACTAATTTTGACAATTGAACAGACTATTGTACATATGATGACTTACACAATGAAATCTTGCTGACATGTTTTGGAGAGAACAACCATTAGACTGAAAATTAACTAATCAGTTTAGATCAGCAAGATTTATTTATTTGGAAAATGTGCTAAATCTGGGCTCATTGTGCTAACTGCAGGCTACTTGTACATAACCATTTGCAAAGATGCACTTGGACACTTGAGACATGTAGTAAGACATTTGCAATTTGATGAAATCAATGAGAAATGTCATTCTGTTGTGAACAATTGCAAGGTGGTTTGGAGATTTGACCATGTAATTTTGAGAATGTCATTTCTGTTTCAAGAAATAAGCAAAACCAAAACTGTATCTTGTGTTAATCTAAGATGCTTTTACTTTACACATCTGTGCAAATATCCTCATTTCAAGCATTCAAAACAGAGCTGAAACAAGAAATAGCGGAGCACCACTTGGAGTTGGCTTGATGCTCACGGTGTTAGACCCGTTTCAGTTGAGAAAGCCAACTGCCACAAGCCTGCAATTTTCAGGCTGATTGACTGCGGACAAACTACAAAAAATGTGATTGGTCGCTTGGTAACATTGTATTTGATTCTCTTTCATTTGCTCTCTGGCAACTAATTTCTGCTTGTTGTTTTTTAAGCAAATTACTAGAAAAATTGCTGTAAATGTCTTACACTTATATAGCGCTTTCTAACCCCCAATCTTCAGGTTCATGACCAAACACTACCAACTGAGCCACCTTCTCCCGTTACCATTGCTCCAACTCGCATAGGATATGTTTCATTTCTTCCATTGCCAGGTATGAACTACATGAAAGGAGTAAACAAAAGGAAGCTCAGGGATGCAAGCTGTAGTGCTGAAGAAGATTACCCACACCACCATCTAGCGTTTTGTGGTGAAATTACAGGGCAATGACAATGAACAAATATAAATGTCAACTGTGCCATAGTGTGGGTCCTGTTTGTAGGCTGCATGTGTAGCTGCTTCTAATAAGCAAGAATTACACCTTGCTTTTTATTGGTTTTTTTGATGACAATAGTGACAGGAAACCACAAGAGCTAGACAAAAATTTATAAAAAAAATAATCAAATATTCCTTCAAATGAAATTGAAACTGACATTTTAACATGAAAATGCTTCTTCCTGTCACTTTGAAATGCCATTTCAGAACAAAAAGACAGACTAATGTAACTAATGTTGACTAATGTGGACTGTCCACTAATGTGGACAGCGAGATCAGTGGATTACCATATTGGTTTTAGTGCCTTCCTTTAGTTAAAATTGCATAATGGACAGTGTCTCACCATGCAATTCTTGCATCAACATTCAGCAATTATGTCCAGCACTCGCTTCGGCTGTACACAGTCAATCTGCTGTATATTTGGAATCACATTGCCCTTTCAAAGCTCAAGGGCCTTAGCATTATTTAGCTTGGCCTGATGCTGTGATGAATTAGTGAGTTTCTGCAAGTGTGCTCTGAATTCCATTATGCTAATGTTAACAGACGGCCCATCTGCAAGGAGCATCAAATAGGCTGTATTTCTGTTCGTGCAAGCTATTTCTGCTCAGTGGAACATAGATTTAACCACCTGTGCACATATTCTAACACAACATTTCATGGGAGCTCTGTGGCTATGACCAAAATGAATATTCTGTAATGGGAATTGGGGTACTCACTGAAATGTGAAAAAAAGAAAAGCATTGCAGGTGGTGCCTGGTGACCCACAGGCCCCTATCATCTCTAGGTTAAAAGCTGATCGAGTCCATGCATGCTGAGTCTTACAGCAAGCGAGAACAAAAAGTTATGCTTCCATTTAAAATGAGTCTGAGTTTCAGCCCACACACAGGACATGCTTCAATGGTCTGAGAAATTGCTGGATACCACCCCTTCAAATTTCACCAGCACTGGACCAGACTATTGCTCCTGAAACAATTACCCCAAGGGTTGCAGCACAACCTTGTTCATAGCTCATTGAGCATCCATGGTTCCGATTTAGCACAGGTAATTACAACATCGTTATCTCCTCCTAAATCTTCAACAAAGCTGTTATCATGAAAGAGCTACCTTTGGCTCAGCAGTTTGCCATTTGGTGATCGATCAAAACAAACACACCATCAGTATGCCCAGACATTTCTTGAACAGGCTAATGTTCATTCTCCAGGTGTCTGTGACCCAGCAAAGTCTGCTAACCTAAAACGCATCAGTCACACAAACACACATCTGTCGCACCGGTTCAAGCCACTCTATCACAGCACATGGCCGGTCTCTCTCCTTGAATGTATCTGCCCTCTTTGAGGAACAAACAAATCTTGTGATTTGCCTCTAATCTGTAGTCTACCCTCACCGTGAGTTGCCGTCAGCCCACTACATCAAGGACGGGCACTTCACAGGGGGGCTATCCATTAGCACAGCATCCTGTTTAAACCATAGTCAGATCAGGACAGTGCAGAGGGACACGCTCCAATTAGAAATGGAGACATGGAGGCTATGCTCCGACACATGCCTACTGCTCCACAAAAATGGTGTGAACATGTCTCTCCCATGCAGAAGAACCGATTTCCTTCCTGTCATTTTTCCTGCCTCAGGCTGCTGCTACTCACACACCTCATGAAGTCAAGCCATTTCACATCATGCTGTTTTCTTTCAGGTGTGGTGCTTCCTGGGTGTGCTAGCCTCTGAGTATGAATGACTGGTCAAGCTTGTGTGTGTGGGAATGTGTGTGACCTCCTGTATGTGTGTTAGCTTTTTGTTGCCTGTGTGTTGGGGTGGGAAGTCTTTGGCATGCATCTCTCGTCCGGGCTTCCATCAACAGAAATCCATCCCTCTCTGTAGTGCAGCGTGTTTAGCGCTGTGTTGAGGTACATCGGATCAGCTTCATGCCTCATGCATTTGCATGCTGCATGAACACAATCTGCTGTCGCCCAGTAGGAACTCCATTCATCCATTTGTATTGTTTTACACCTCTGCACGAAGAGAACCAATTTGCAGCCAGAGTCCATCTGATTTTTAATTAGAGCTTTGTACATGCGAGGTAGGAAACACTGAAGAAAAAAAATATAGCAGCAACACTGTTTTATAAATATTTCATCTTTGCTCTATATGAATAATACACAGCGTGATCCTGATTCAACCACAGGACAGAATACTGTTCCCTTGTCCCTTGTGTATCTGCCCATTCCAAAGGAGAAAGACGACTCTCAGATATGAATGCGCTATTTCATTACACAACACTCAAATTCGGCTTCACCAGTGGACTGCAAATTTCTTGTTTCCACATAAACACAGAGAAATGTTGTGTATTTTGTTGATTATGCAGTGTATCAACTATGCATGAAGCAATTACATAGCAGAGCCTTGGGGCTTGGATTGTTAAATGAATGGATGAATTCCTATAGTAAAACGTTCCCTCCTTTCTACTCTGCCCACACGTCCATTAATTAACCCAGTCGGGCGGCTATTTGTTTGTGCAAACATTTGTTTAGTCTGTTTATTTGTCTGTTCACTCAGCCATGGATGTTTCCCTTTTTATCCTTTTTCAGGAGACGTCAATCTCTTGTGACAAAGTCTGTTGGGACTCCCGAGATGAGCTGAAGAGGCAGACTGACAAAAGGTCAGAGGTTGGAAGAAGAATGCTCCGGGACAAGACATGTGGTGACAGAAGATGCGAGGCAAGAAATGAGGCAGTGGATGTGCAGAAGCTTAGATTGATTGGAATTTAAAGACAGGGAGGGAAACATTAAATTGGGGGAAGAGAAGGAGGGAGTGTGAGTCTGGATCAGAGTGGATGGAAAGACGACTGGAGAGCAGGAGTCAGCATGATAGGGGCAAGCGAGAGAATGAGATTTTTGCCCTGAGAGCACAACCTTCCAAAGCTCTCAGGGGCATGCCTTTACACAGTTTTTCTCTTAATATATTCCCAGTTTCTCAGTGTGTGTGAGTGTGTGTGAGGCAGAAGAACAGGGTGAAAACAGGGACGAGGAAGATGAAAGAAACAAAAGCTTTTCCACGCAGACCAGAATGAATGAGTCATCATCTGTTTCACTAGCTCCAACTGTAATGATACCTTTTGAAGGTTAACTTATCCACTGCATTAGCATGTTCAAAATGAATTTGGGGCAGTGATTGATTCATTTCACAGTCTGTTTTTCAGTTTGTCTCAGATGTGTTTGTGTTTGCCTGTCTGCCTCTCATTCTTCCATCTGGATTCTTTAAATCCCATTCTCATCCTCTAATCAATCTTTCTCACTTTCTTCCTCCCACGCTCTCCATGCCCGTTCATCTCTCCTCTTCCCCCCTTTCTTCTGTATCTGGCTTGCTTGAATGCTGCTGCCTGCATGGGGAGGAGCTGTATTTTCCACAATTCATTTGGCAGCCACTCTGGATAAACATGTTGCAGTGAGCAGACGCCTGTGTCCCAGTCCGGAGGAGCAGGTTGGGGAGGACAGACCGACGTGGGTGGGCCCTGCCCTGGTCCAGACAGCATCGGGCAGCTCTGGCCACTTGGCCAGATGGCCTGGAATTGTGTGCTCACTCCTGTTCATCAGAGGAGCTCGCTCGTTCCGTCTTGCCTCGCCATTGCCCTCAGCGTTGTGTCACAGTGGAACCAGAGAAAATTAGCACCTAATTATAGGCTCCATTCTGTGAAGAATGATGCTGGTGCTGGTGCTGGTGCTGGTGCTGATGCTGGTGCTGGTGCTGGTGGAGTGTGTCACCATGTGGAGGCTGGTCGGTTGAGTCACTGTGGGACTGGAGTCTGCAGAACATGCAGAGGACGTGCAAAGTACATACACAGATCATGAGGTGATTTTACACTCACAGCCGTGGGAACACGCACAAGCATCCGGCTGAACCACCACTTCTTGGTTGGTTTGTGCATTCCCCTACACCAACCCACCACCCCTCCCCCCACATTCTCACCCCCTCACCCCACTGAGGGGATGCAGCAACAAAAAGCACTTGTGCTCCATCTCTGCTGATCCAACAGGATTAATTACACAAACAGTGGAAAGCTGATGCCTCTGATTTCTTCGCTCTGCAGGCTCCCTTGTGGCGACGGCGGTGTAGTTAATTTTCACTGGGAACAATAGAGATTTTTTTTTTGGTGCACTTTGTGATGTAGATACAGATGTGGGCTTGCCTATGCTGCCATCTTGTGATTGCACCTGGACATGTGCAGGATGCAAATGAGTAGATTAGGTGTAGATCCTGGGCAATCTTTATAAATGTAACTCTAAACAGTACTCTTGAATTAAAGACAAATGAGGAGCTGTAGGAGATTCAGCATCTGATGCCACCTGAATCCCTGGGAGAATTTCTTAAGCCCTCTGATTCTAACTGCATACAAAATGCAGGTCAGATACTCAGCTGAGAGCCGCTGTGATCAAGAGAAAATATTCTGACAGCTGCTTCCACAACAGAACCAGCAGTGGTTGGAAAATAGCTGCATGATGAAACTGAAAATCTGCCTCTTGCAAAATTAGCGTGTGTCTCCCGGCACGGTGTGAAATCAAATGAATTCAGTCATTTTCATTTGGAAAGTTAGCAATTGCATTTTTATTAGATCTGCAAAGACTTACCAAAAAAAAGGTTAATATAACAAAAAAGTAAAATTCTCATTCTTAAACCATACAAAACCACATTACATCACACTTCAATACTGTTTATCACTTCAGCATATCTTAACATTCTTCATTATGTCATCTGTTTACACCAAAACAGAAAGGACAGTAAAGATTTTATAGACCAGGCAAAATATCCAACCTCTAAAACACACTGTTGTCTCAACATCCCTCTCAATTCATATTTGTGAGTGTAAAACATAATTTATGGCGTTAATCCAAAATTTTGGCACAATGCATAATTTGCCTCAGTAAAGCTGTAAGCAAACATCCTCGAAGGGTTTCATTCATGTGGAGTACTTTTCAAAATGTGTCGAGCCAGAAAAGAGGTGCCAGGGGAGCTTGACTGATGAAAAAGGGGAGGCGGGTCAGTGTCGGAGAAGGGATGATGGCATTTGTGCAGTTTTTTTTTTCTTTCTTAAGGTGCAGCCACTTTGAAAGGGCTTCCGGGGACGCTGTCATCGCCCCATTTGACAATGACGGTATAACTGCCCTTGTCCTTGACAGTGTAGGTGACATTATAGAGCTTGTTGCCCATATGTTTGACATACACCTCCTCACAGGGAGCCTGGGGTCCATGTACACCTACCATCAGCATGTTGGTACCTAGATGGAGGGACAAGAGGGGTATTTAGTAATCGAGGTGAAACACTGCCAAAACTTATTCACTCGGCATGTATGTGCACGCATCTGATTCGTCTGTTATATTAAATTTTCATCTTCATCATCTCACCTGCTTTGCTGCAGTCCACAGTAAAGTTATTTTTCTGCCCGATCAAAGCCTTGGATAGCCCTGTTCCACGGCAAACCACCATGCTGGCGTCAGATGTCAGTTTAGACGAGGTGGTGGTAGAGGAGGAGCTGTAGGCCCCACCCATTTTGGAGCTCTTGGTGACTGTTTCGACCAAGACAGAGGAGGTTTCGTGGAGGCTGTGTCCCCCTGACAGTCTCACGCCTGCATGAGAGAGACAGCAAGGAAAAGTGAAAAGGTTATCTAAAAACTGTTGTGGCTCAGATGTTACGTAACACACTCAGTACTGGTGAAGAAAGCAAAGATGCCACTGCTGATGGGAAGATTTTCCTTTCAAAGTAAAGTGCATGAAAGTGCCCGGATCTGATATAGGAAAATATTTTAAAAGCACTTTAAAATAAAGTGAACTTCCATGATTCTGGGTGGGAAAAGACAAGGACCTTGCATGCTCAAAACGGTGACAGAAATATGTAACTACAGTGCAGGAAAAAGATAGTTCTTATCTAACATGTGGGCTAACCAGCACAAACATAAATACAATAACATTCCATAGTTTCATACTTTCCCAGAGGAACCTTTTGTTTTTACAATCAAGTCATTGGTCAGTCACACATCAGATGAGAGAAGTACTGACCTGTGATTTTGGCTTTGAAAGGACTTCCCACTATGTGCTGTGGTCCACCATATTTTATGGTAATGAGATAGTTGCCAGGTGCCATAGGTGTGTAGTTGATCCTGTAACCCTCAGGACACTCCCGACAGTCCATCTTCACTTTGGATGGCCCATCAATGTTGACCGATAGAGTGCCAGAGCCTGCATTACAGGTGTTGACCACAAACTCTGAGGGTACACCTGAAAGACAATGCAGATGTTAATAGGAATGCTCATCTGCTGCTCAAAATATCCTGAATGTAAATGCAGCACATGCAATATCTACCTGTAGTTCCTCCCTGTAGCCCAGGGCCATGTGCAGTCACCATTCCTGGATCTCCAATCAGTCCTGGATCTCCCACTCGCACATTGAAGGGGCTTCCAGGAATGTGGCATCCGTTGAACTTGACATCTATGGAGTGAACTCCATTCTCACGTGGAATAAAGCGTATTGCACTCTTATCTGAAAGCACAACAGGAGATAATTCAAATCGGTACTCGTGAATCATTCCAGGTTGAGAAAAACTGAAGTGAGGGCAGTTCATACCGCTATCAAGCTCTGAGACGTAGCATTCCTCGGAGGAGCCAGACGGCGTGTGAACTTTGGCGTCAACCACACCTCTGGCACCATTGCGCTGCACCATAAAGGATGCCTCCTGGTTTACCTTCAGGTCCTTCTCCTATAAAAGAAGAGAAAACAATTCAAATTATTATTTATGCCCACACCTGGAGGGACACAACATGCATGACGCATCGCACGTGCACAAAAACAGAGCAGTTGGGTTTATAACGAGGCGTTTAGTGTTTTTTGTCCAAGTGGATGAGAAGTCCTCCCAGACAGAGATAGTGTGACATTTCAAACATTGCTATTATACTTCACCTGGCTTCTAGTGGTGGAAAAGTGCTTTGAAGTGGCTTTTCGTTTAACTAAAAGTACATAGATTTAGTGCAGTTGGTAGCTGTAATGTAGACAGTAAAAGCGAATAAAACATCTGTCCAGTGATGAGACTAGTATTGCAAGTTGTTGCAGGTTAACGATCCTGCTGCTCCTTCTACTATTTCTTCTGCCTCTCAGGCAGAAATACAGTCACGCAGACTAGATGAGTACCCACATAGCACAGCTTGTGTTGCCTCACATTAGCAAGGGACAGTTAATCCAGCCCTTCATCACTGGCCAGCATCACAGTATTACAGTCATGTACGCTGCTCCAGCACTGGCATTCAATTACACTTCAAGGGCAAAATGCTATTAGACAGAAATATCTTCAAACAGTCATACTTGCCATCTGCTCTTCCGCTTTGATATTTTGCATATGTGTATGTTTTGTGTGCATGATTGCCCTCTGAGGTCCTGCAAATAATGAACGTGGCTGTTGTGAGCTGTGCGTGTGCATGCGCCCCACCTGAAGGCTTGTCACAGTGAGCCTGCGGGCTTCATCTGACAGTGTAGCAATTGGAACGATGAAGGGGCTGTCAGGGATGTGCTCGTTGTTGAATTTGATTGACACCTCATAGTCACCTGGGGAAGAAGATGTGTTATTTACTTTCAAATGAACTGGCAGAAGCATGGCAGAAATACGGGAGAGGTTAACAGCACAGAGATGAGATTAAAAGATAAAACATGCAACAGGAAAACTGTGTATTTTTGGGGCGCGTAAGCAGTACCTGGTTCTTTCACGATGTAAGAGACGCCACAAGAGCCATCTTTCCTGTCCTCAAAGGAGATTTCAGCCTTGCTGGGACCCTCTACTGCAATGGATAGACCGCCAGCACCGGCCTCTCTGGTCCAAATACTAAATTCAGCTACAGGAGGTAAAACAAAGATAGATCAGAGGAAGATCCGTTTTTGAATATTCAGTTCATGAAATATTAAGCAGCTCTTTAGTAAGATGAAGAGATAACAGATTTCTTCCCAGTGAGGCCATGTTCATGTCTACGGAATGAACTTACAAGGTGCTGCAGCAACACCTCTCTCCAGGCCAGGACCTCCAGCTCGAACCTTGTGTGCCCCGCCTTCGCCCATGGGCCCAACAGTGAACTGGAAGGGACTGCCAGGGACGTGCTGGCCTCTGTACTTGACGTTGACTGTGTGAGGTCCCATTTCCTGGGGAATGAAGCGCACGCTGTATGTGCTGCTCCCTCCGTCCACAATGTCAGCATCCACCGTTTTCCCACTGGGACTGGTCACCTGAGCTGTCATGGCCTGGGAACCGCTCTCAACTGATGCAACAGAGAAATGTACACTGATTTATAGCAGACATTCTTTGTCTTTAAAAGCTTTAAAATCAGGGCTCATGCTGTGACTAACCTTCAGGTCTGGCGGTGATGCCAGCGAAACTGCTGAGGCTTTCTCTGCCCAGAAAGTCTCCAAAGACATCTCTGAAAGGGCTTCCCCTTCCTCCCACCTGGGTGCTCTCCTCCACTCGAACCTCCCTCTTGGTCTCTCCACCGCGGGTTTTGCTGATTTCTGTTCTCTCAGTGCGGGTGTAGGTGTGGCTGCTGCGGGTGAATGTCCTGGTTAGCCTCTCCTGTGCAGAAACCATCTGGAACCAGTTTCCTGCAGGAGTGAAAAGCAGTGAGGACACAAATCCATGTGTACAAAGCTTCAAGTCATTTACAGCTGCTCTCTAACAATTTCTGACTGTCCCCTGTATTCACCTGGGATCTTGAGGTTAAGACCGCATGTGCTGCCCACTGAGGCAATAGAAGATGCCTGTCTCTTTCTAGTAATACTCTCTTTGATCCTTCCTTCTCCAGTCACCTTCACTGTGAAAGGACTTCCTGAAGGGAACAAGAAAAAAAATACAGATTTAATTTATTCTGAAGTGTCTTTTTTTCAGATATTTGTAAATTCTCCAAGTAAAACATTCTTGCCTGGGATGTGCTTTTCTGCAAACTTGATGTTAACAGTGTAACTTCCAGGTTCTGTTGGGCAGTAGGTCACCCTGCACGTCCCATCCTCTACATCTTCACAGTTTATATCCACTTTGCTTGGACCCTCGATCGACAACGCTAGACCTCCATAACCTAAGTGGAAGCAAATGAATTAGCCTTGTATTTTGACAGTTTTGTGCATCGGCATGAGAGTTTTTAAAGCTTACCTGCATTCCTTGTGTCCACAAAAAATTCAGCCATTTCGAATGTGTGCGCCTCAACCAGGCCTTTTCCAAAAGCCTTCACCCTGCTGGCCTCGCCGATCTCTGACTGGCCAACCATGATTTTAAAAGGGCTGTTGGCCACGTGAATGCCATTCTTCCTCACGCTCACTTCATGCTCACCGACCTCCTTAGGGGTGAAAGAGATGCCTATGAATGTAAAAGAAGAAAAAAATACAGACAGAGAATTAGTTAAATGGAAAAGATATCCATCAGATAGACTTAATAGTGTTTGATCAAGGTTCCTCTTGTAATTTGTGCATTTGACAAATGAAAATCTCACCGAGGTGCCGGTTGGGAAGCCTCTTGAGCAGGCAGGGCTCTTCGTTGCCTGATGGAGCTCTGATACTGGCAGTCAGAGAGCTCAGGTCAGTCTCTGCAATCTTCAGAGACACGTCAGCCGCTGTGCCGACATTGAGCTGGGATGTTCTGGTGATGGAGTCATCCCCTGGCATAACAAAAGGTGGTTGCAATGCTTGTATCCAGCATAAATGAATGCTAACAAGAGGAAAAGTCAGACAGTTTTCCTCACCTGTGATCTTTGCAGTAAAGGGGCTGCCAGGAATGTGTTTGTTGTCAAATTTAACAATGATATTGTAGTCTCCGGGAGCAGTTGGCAGGTAGGACACGGTGCAGGTGCCGTCTTTGTTGTCCTTGCAGGTGATCTCAGCTTTAGAGGGACCTTCCACTGCAAGTGACAGCCCACCTGGCAGCAGGAAAAAACATAGTTTTAAAAGGATAACAGTTTTATATCTGTAACTAGTTCCAAAAGCACAGGAAGGCTTGTTACTATACCTTCTCCTGCATTTTTGGTGACCACAGTGAAAGTGGCAGCTTTGTTGACCATGCCATAGCTCAGACCTGGTCCATAGGCAGTCACCACCCCGCTGTTCACAGCATCTACATAGAACTGCAGAGGACTCCCTGTAGAGGAAAGATCAAAACAAACAATAAATGGACTGACAATAGTTTTAAACAATGTTTCTAGGATTTGCATAATCAAAGCCCCACCCCTGTACAATGGTGCATTTCTGACCTGGAATGTGGTTTCCTTCATATTTGATGTCCATCTCATGCAGACCTTTCTCTGTAGGCTGGTATTTGATGGTGATGGTGCCGTCCTTATTGTCAGTGATGTGTGGCCTGGCAGTCTTGCCAGATGGCATCCGCACCTCACCTAACGTGTTAAAGCATGTAAATGTCAGCGACCTGAGAAGAGATGTTTCGCAGGTTTTATGTACGTGTCAATCTCACCTGTGATTTCTCCCTGCTGTGGTGTGAAAGGGACGAGGAAGTTAACAGGACGGAAGAGAGGATCCACAGTGTCACGGGGAACCACTGGCTCATTTGTTGCCTTTAAATAGAGAGAGATAGAGTGAGAAAAGAAAATATTATTTTATATAGAAAAATATCAGAACAAAAGTGCATCTGGGGTGCAATTGTAGCAGCAAGTTGATAAAGTTTTACTCACCACCACATGGAAAGGGCTCTTTGGGATGTTCTGCCCTCCAAAGCGAATGGTGATTACATATTTTCCAGGTTCAGGGGCTGTGTAGTAAATGTCAAAGGTCCCATCGTGATTCTCCACCACATCCATGTCCACCTCCATCCCCTGTGGGGTCAGCACCTTACAGGTCACCTTGCCTTTCCCAGCAGCCTTGGCGTCCACTGTGATGACTGTGTCCTCTGAGGCTTGCAGTTTCTGGAGACTTGCTGTTAAGAAAGAGATGGAAGGGATAGAAAGTTAAAATTTAAAAAAAGCACTACAGAAGTTTACAAATAAATTCTTCTTGCATTGAAGCACAGTTTTAAAAAAAAGCCTTTGTTACTCACACATGCCATGTCCTCCAACTGAAACTGCAAATAGAAAAGCATGACAGTGAATTTACATAAAAGGATATTGCAAATGCTGAGACTCTTTACAGATTTAGGTCGCTTTTTGTGGGTTTTTTTTGTTTTTTTTACCTGTGAGACGACATTTGCTGGCATCTCCTGTAGGCAGGGACTGGATGCGGTATGGGGAGTAGGGAATCTCATCTCCCCCATATTTGATGGTGATGGTATAAGGGCCTGTAGAGTCAGGCACATAGGACACAGTATATGTCCCATCCCTGTTGTCTTGAATGGTGGCGTTCTTTGGCTTTCCCTCTGGGTCCTGTGAATGGACATTTTAAGTTTATTTCAGAAAGTGGATTCTGACTCTGATATTGTTGTGTAAATGACAGCTGAACCCACCAGAATCTGCACTGTGAGCAGTCCCTCTCCAGCATCACGGGCATCAATGGTGAACTCGACGGGGAGGCTTGCAGATACACCTTTTGTGTCCAGACCAGGGCCACTGGCACGCACCTTACTGGCATCATGCCCAGGCTGAGACATTATCTTGAACGGACTGTTGAAGGGGGACACAATGGGGAGGTTAATTAGAAAAAATAATAACCAGTCTTAGACGAGACAGATTGGAGCAGAGAATTTGCTGAGGTACATCCAGCCAGCGTTTTAATTAAGACATACCTAAAAATAATGTGTGTTTTTGACTCAAAAACTCATTATGTACCTGTTTGGGACTTCCTGATCTGCATATTTGACTGCTACAGTGTAGGGACCATCCTGAGCTGGGGTGTAATGAACTGTGTGGGTGCCATCACCATTGTTCTTCACTCCAACAGGCTCCACAGTACCTGGAAATAATCACAACACCGCATAATTACCTCTATTTGTCAGTCAGGGTACACGTGGTATATGGATGTCTTCATGCAGCACATCCTCACCTGATGGGCCATAGAGTTTGACATCCAGCGGGGCCTGTCCAGCTTGGGTAGAGTCGACTGTGAAAGTCTGAGGAACATGGGCTCTCACTCCAGCCCCCAGACCTGGACCGAAGCATTTTACCTTGCTGGGGTCCACTGGATCCTTCACCACAACACGGAACGGGCTGCCAGGTATAGGCTGACCACCATAGTTAATATTCACATCATAGTCTCCGGGAGTGAAGGGGACATATTCCACACTGCAGCTGCCATCTTTGTTGTCTTTGCAGGATATCTTTGACTCTGAAGCTCCCTCGATGGTCAGACCCAGGCCTCCTGTGCCAGCACCCCTGAGAGAGATTTATTTTTTAACCCTTTCTCCTTCATTTCAGTAAAATCGACAGCAGGCATAAAATACGTGCACATATTTGACTTAATGCCCTCATAAATATCTTCAGCAGTACCTGGTCTCCACAGTGAAAAAGTTAGGCTTGTTAGTTATTCCTCCCTCCAGACCTGGCCCATAGGCACGGACCCGCGTTGGATCGCATCCTTCAACCACAGACACTCTGAAGGGACTCTTAGGAACAGGCGCGTCATCATACAGCACTTCAATCAGATGCATTCCTGCACAAAAGCAAATACATCAGTTCAATATCTTTTATCATTCCTCTTTGTCTGAGTATTGCCTCTTGCCTCTCCCTTTTAGGGAGAAAAACATCTGTTTATTTATAAAAGACACTATCTAGAGTGCAGGCATAGTGGTGAAGGCACAAAGCGTTACATCTGTTCCTTATTTATTATTGTGTTACAACATTTTTCTGACAGATCACTTGCTGTAGCCCTTTACACCACATTCCCAGTCACTATGCTATAATATCTGAGCATGTATGGTGGTGGAGAAGTGCTCTGTGATCTTTTTGCTTTGTGTTACAGGTCTCTATTAATATCTGCTGTCATTCCCTTTCTGTATTGCTGCATGCAGGCAGCCTTAAGCACACATACCTGCCTGGTTAAGAGCTTCTGTTCCAGAGCACACTATTTATAAAGCAGAGCCTGTCTGCCTCTCTGCCTGCCCGCTCTCTGCCCCTCACATCATTGCTCGACTGCATCATCCTGTATTTATACCCCTCTTTCTCTGGTGCTTTCTTTTCCAGCTCCTCTGTTTTATTCCCAAATGGCGCCCAACACAAGCACCTGTTAGTGATTTTTTTCTTTCTGTCTGCAAGCACTTTTTTGTCAATCTAAAAGTCTCTATTTATCTGCATCAACTTTAGTTAAGTTTTTTTTGTAATCTCATTCTTTTCTAACACTGAATGCTATTAAATGAATTTCTGGGTTATTTTCTTGTTGTTCCTACCATCCTCGAAGGCTGTGTACTCCACTCTGTAAGTGCCGTCTCCCTTGTCAGTGATGTAGGAGTCTGTGTTGGTGCCAGAGGGGTTGATAATGTGAACCTTCACTCTGCCACCTCCAACCTTGTTGAGGGCGCGGGCATCAACAATGAAATGAGTTGTGACTTCTCTAAGGACCCCTTAAAATAACCAAACAAAAGAAAAACAGACTTGTTTATTGCCCAAGAAAAAAGGTTTAGTGACACTAAGAAATCATGTATATTTACTGATACTACACAGGTGACTCTATTGGCATTATTTACTCAATAAAGGACAAGTCATGCAATTGTAAACCTTAAGTAAAGATATTGCATCTAATAGTACCTCTGGGCTCCACTCCAGGCCCATAGACATGGACCCCACTTGTGTCCACAGAGGGCTCCACCTGCAGGACTTTTGGAAAGTGAGGGATTGCATGGCCGCCATACTTGATGGTGATGGTATGTGAGCCGTGGAAGGATGGGATGTATGTGACAGAGAAGGTTCCCTCCGAGGTTTTCTGGATGTGCACTTCAGCCTTAACACCAGTGTCTGATATAATCTCAATGGTAAGTTCAGCATCGCCCGCTCTGGTGCAATCCACGGTGAAAGTTGCTGGTTCTCCTGCCTTGGCCCTCTCCAGGCCCGGCCCACTGGCCGTCACCTTGCTGGGATCGAAGGCTGGGCGAACCGCAGCTTTGAAGGGAGAACCGGGGATGTGCTGGTCTGCAAACAGGATGTTGATGGCGTAGTCACCAGGCTCAGTTGGAAGGTAAAAAACTGAGCATGTGCCATCGCCGTTGTCTTGACACTCGATTTTTGCCTCACAGGGACCCTCTACTGTCAAACCCAGTCCACCGGCACCAGCTCCCTTTGTGTCAATAGTGAATGGAGCTGGTTTACCCACAATGCCACCCTTCAGGCCCGGACCAAAGGCTCTTACCTGCAGTACAATGGTCATACCAGATTTTTAGACATGCCTTTTAAAAATTACAATGAAAAACTTGTTTTCATAAACTCAAGTTTTGGGCTAAGTGCAGACCTACATGCAGCTGTCTTGAATTTTTACCTTTGAAGGGTCAGCCGGCATGACTGCTTCAACCCCAAAGGGGCTTCCCATCACGGGGTTCCCATCATAGCTCACATCAACCTTGTATTGTCCTTCCTCTGGGGGAATGTACTTCACAGTGTTAGTGCCTTTGGCCTTATCCGACTCCATCTTGCATGGAATTGGTCGGCCAGAGGGAGATACCATCTTCACACCTACATTCCCCTGACCACCAGCGCCCTTTGTGTTAACTGTGAACTCCTGATCTTTTCCAACCTCCACTTCTGCAAGTAAAATAACAATGAATATTTAACAATTATTGTCCACATTTATCATACTGTTTGTGCAGAAGTATATAAGAGATGATGTAACTTACTGGTGTCTAATCCCTCTACTTTCACCTTTCCAATATCCATAGCTGGCGCCACTGTAATGTGGAAGGGACTCTTGGGAACAGGATCCCCTCCATGAGTCACAGAAATTGCCATGTTGCCCTGAAAAACCACCAGGGGAAAATTATTACTCACAAATGTGGGGCATAATTGTGAGTAATGTGACTCTAAAAATGGAGGCCTTCAGCAGTACCTGCTGAAGAGCTGTGTACTTGACAGTGTAGGAGTAATCGTGGTTATCGATGATCTCAAAGTCACGAACCGCTTCTCCAGGGCCTGACGCTTTAAAATGCACCTCAGGCTTGGCCTTTCCAGCTCCCTTTGTGTAGATGGTGAAGTGGGTTGGAGTACCCACCTCCACACCTGAAACATGCATACACTTTGTCACTGTCAGTCAAATCACATAATTTGTATGACATCAAAACAGTGGAAAGTTTAAAGTAAATGTAATGTAAAAACATTTAAATTTAGCATGCTGGTTATTATATGAACTATCCTTTACAGACAAATTCTCACCTGTCTTGTTGAGTCCAGGACCCTCTGCTCTCACCTTGCCAGCATCGTGAGAAGGATCCACCTTGACTTTGAATGGACTGATTGGAATTTCCTGAAAGAGCCAAGTCAGAAGGGCTCAAAATAAAACAATCTGTCATTTGGCAGACGGTGTAACATGACCTGGTCCCACCTTCACTGAAAAAATGCAGTCTCACCTGGTCAGCAAACAGCACCATGATGGTATATCTACCAGGACCGGGGGGAGTGTACTTGACAGTGAAGGTGTCATTGTCATTTTTGATGATGTCAAAGTCGATGTCTGCCTCAGTGGGGCCGACCACTCCTGGGGCACACTTGATTCCAATGCTGATGTCTCCTAATGGTGCATAAGAATGAGCCCAGTTCACATAGGTGATTCAAAAGTAGATGATCTGAATAAATTGAAGCTATAGTTTCATCACCTGGAGCTCGATTTTAAGTACAACCATGCATTTCAAATAACACTGCTGCTCAGCCTCAGTTTCAATTGTTCTTTTCTTTCTGGGCTTTCCATTTTTAACATTCTCTGGATGTAGTGCATTATTTGCTCAGCGAAACTCTGGAGTGTTTTTGTAACCACTCACATTATCAATTCATGCAGCCTCACCTTGACCAGCCTCACTGCAGTCCACAGTAAAGTAGGTTGGCTCGTTAGCTTTGAGCCCCGTCTTCTCCACTCCGGGCCCATAGACCTTGACTTTTTCAGGATGAGAGCCCTCTCCAACCATCACCTGTTGAATTTGCAGAGTTCTTGAAGCAGAGGCAACTGCAGCAGCTCTCTTACTTTGTAATTGGTGAAGTGTCATTATATTACATTGGCTTAATTCTACATGCAATGCTTCTGAATGTCTGTACATGCATCTCACCCTGAAGGGGCTGTTGGGCACGTTGACGTCTCCCCAGGTGACGATGATGGTGTGTTTAATAGGTTTGATGGGAGTGTATGTACACACAAATGTGCCATCTCCTTTGTCAGTGATCTTGATGTTGATGGTGCAACCTTCAGCATCCTTAGTGAATACAAACTCCTGTCAGTTCTGATCTGTGCACCCTCATCCAATATGAATGATGCATTTGTATGAATAAATAATGACGAGTCCACAAAGTTGTACAGTCCATACCTGTGCGTAGATCTTGAGGTGACCCTTTCCAGCCATGCGGGCATCGATGGTGAATTCAGTTGGTTTGTTCACAGTGACACCAGTCGGCTGCAGGCCTGGCCCGTAGGCTTTTACCTGTAAATATTCTCTTTAGAATACAGAGTTGATGGCAGCTTATTTTTAATTAAAGGGATTCATAATTACCTTCTCAGGGAAAACATCATTAGCAGCAGGGAGAATGTGGGCGATGAAGGGACTGTCCTTGATGTCTTCATCATCGCAAATGACATGGACAGCGTATTCACCCGGCTCAGTGGGCCAGTAGCGGACATCACAGGAGCCGTCACCTTTATCATCACACTCAATTTTAGCTTGTGACGGGCCTTCGATGGAGAAGCCTGAGCAAAATAATTATTCACAAATGAATATTACAGATCACAAAAACATGAAAAATGCTCCTCTTTTAAGAGCTTGTTTCACTTGCACACATCTCACCCAGAGTTCCAACTTCAGTGCCGATGGCCTCAACCACAAAGTCAGCAGATTTCCCAACCATGCCAGTCTTCAGACCAGGACCCCAGGCTCTGACCTTTTGAAGACCTGCCTCTGCACCCACCTCCACTTCAAAGGGGCTGCAACACGCATTAATTCACAACAATATCACTGGGCATCCTTTTAACTGTGCTTTTAAAGAAGAGCTGAAGGCAGAATGAAGATCCTACCTGCGTGGGATGGGCTGACCGCCCCAGGTGATGCTGACTGTGTATTTACCAGGTTTAAGGGGATAATATTCACACTCAAATACTCCATTCCCCACATCCCGCACTTTTACTTGCTCCTCTGCTCCAGCTGAGGATGAAAAATTAAATCAATAGAGATTCTTATAAAGTTAGACACATTTTGTGCATTCTTATGCCTGTTTGGATGTAACCTGCACACACAGTGGTGCAAAATAATGGAAATCATTTTCAAAATACAAAAGAAAAAGTCAGACATTAAACAGCAAGGAGAGAGCTGTCTGACTCACTTGGTCCTTTGACTGAGACATTCAGTTCACCGCTGCCAGCTCCTTTGGTGAAAACTTTGAAGTCTGCAACTTCTTTTACTCTCACACCTTTAGGCTGAAGCCCTCTGCCAGTAGCTCTGCAAGCATTTGGGTTTATTGCTGAAAAGAATAACAATAAATGTAAAACAGAGCACCATTTCACAAAGCTGAAAGTAGCCAGCAGTTGACAGCAATGTTAATAACAAATTCCAATTCACACTGGATTCCTTAAATGCTGACAGACAAAACCTGCAAATGAAAATGGTGTTTTCTTGTTTTTTGCACAAAGAGCACAATGCAGAATAATATACTGACATTATCACAGTACATTAAGAGCACATCTGACAACATTTCAGTCCATCACTCCGAAATGTTGAAGGCAGGCTTTAAACTGAATGCTGGTTGATGCACATTTTGACATGATAAAAAAACAAACATGTCAACAGCACAAGCAAAGATGTTTAACAAGAAAGAACAACAAAATGCAGAAACTGACAGGAATGCAGTCTAGGACAGCCTATAAACTATTCATACAACATTACATCTTCTATCTCATTGAATATAACCAAATCATCAAGCAGCCAGAGGATGGAGCAGGCGACCAAGCATATGGCACCCTAATTTCAGGGAAAGCACAGAGGGGCATCTGCGTAGTCTAGCATAGGAGGGATGGCACTGGGATGAGCTGACTGAACAATAGGCAAAAGCTCCTCCTATCAGACATATACTAACTTGGACGGCCAGGTTTTTTGGGGGGAGCCCCCGTTCCACCCTTTGCTCCAGGTGGGGTGCGGACTGAATGAGGAGCTATCTGCAGTGGAGCTCCCACAGTAGGAGCAACAGCTGGAGCTACAAATGACAGACAGGAAGGGTTACAGTCTGTTCAGGGTGGCTGTTCTCAGGGTAAATGAAGATGACTGTAGATTGTGATGGATAGATCACCCTGGAAGTAACAGCACGCTAAGAAATCCGATTTGTGTGACAGTAATTTACAACACAGACAGATGGCTCACCTTCTGCAATGTTAACAGTGAAAGGGCTCTTGGGGATCTCTTGGCCGGCAAACAACACGTGAATAGTGTGAGGGCCCTCCAGCACGGGGTGATAGGTGCAGCGGAAAACGCTGTCGCCCTTGTTCTCCAGGATGAGCTCCACTGTGTCCTTTTTGCCCTGAGGATCGACAATGACCACGCTGACGTCTCCATTTCCAGCACCTGAGCATGCCAGAAGAATAATTGTTTGAGTTTGTGCTCTGGCTTTGACATCTAAAGTGATTTAGTCTTTGTTTTAAATATTGTATTGTTCATTAGATCAAATTGTTTTTCCATACGTACCGGCTGTGTAGATGTCAAAGTATGTGGGTTTGTTAGCCACATTGCCTGTAGGCTCCAGACCTGGTCCCCTGGCATGGACTTTGCTCGGGTCACCCATATCCTTCGCCACATTCACAGTGTAGGGGCTCTTGTCAATGTCCTGACCTGCAAACAACACTTTCACCTAAAAATAAAGACAAAAAGACATATTTAAGGCGCCTTCAAATAAAGCTGTTTTGCACCAAATAACAGTCAGAATTTGTCCTTACCTTGTGGACACCCTCAACCTTGGGAACATATGTGACCGTGTAGGTTCTTTTCTTGTCATTGTTGGGTTTAACTTTAGCCTGGAGGACAACAGATCCAAGTAGGAGAGGGTTAACCAGAAGATAAGATATGATATTTTTAAGATCTGGAAGAAGTGTGTTATGTAGCAGAATGTTAACTATACTTAAACCTTTTGACAATCTTTTATGACTTGCCTCCTCTTTGTGTCCTTCAGGGTCCTCCACAAACACCAGGACTTCACCACTGCCGGCCTCCAGAGTCTCCACAGTGAACACAGCTGGTTTCATAACTTTGTTGCCATGAGGCTCAATGCCTATAATGTAAAATATAGAGCAATAAGGTGAAGTGGTTTTTTTCATTGAATTTTCAAAGATAGGTTTCTGTAAAAGAAGATCATTTGCTAATATATCTACAGTCGTAAGACCGTGTGTCATTACTTTTGTTATTCAGGACTGAGAAGGTAAAGGTCACTCATTAATCATGTCAGTGTTTCTGTAAACTGCTGCCGTTCCTGTTGGGATACCTACCTGGTCCATAGGCCTTTGCCTTGTCTGGGTAAAGCTGTTTGGGTCTAAGAGGAGCCCCAGGCTTGAGTTTTGCCTTGGGGAATTGAGACAAGTATGTCATCACCGAGTGTTCATCCACATCTGGGTCCACGATTTCCTCAGGGGCGATCACCTACAGCACAGAGAGCATTACACGGGTTTGAGGGTATGTTCTCATATCCAACCTCCAATGTCAGAGCATGAAAAGCTCATACAGAAAAAACAAATTTATTCTTAAATTAAGTATATTGTCATTTGCAATAAGGATATGGATTACTCTTTCTGCAACTTTCCCTTATTAATCATAGTGTAGTAGGATTTAACAAGGATTAAACGTATTCATTCCCTCCACCTTAAATCACTTGTTTGCCTGTCTATCACACAGTGGCACAAAGCTGTGCTTCACAATGGTTATATTTAACCCCAGGGCAGCAGGGTTAAGCCAGCAAGGGGGGGTGGAGGTGGGGGAGGATTTTATCCTGAGCCAGACCTCTCCCTCATCTCCTTAACACCACCACACTGGAATCTAGCCCCCGGGGCCTGCAGAGCCATGACATACACCCCCGGCTATCTTGCCAATGCTAAGCCTCATGGAGAATAGCTAACCCTGTGTCTGAGACGAACAAGTAAACAGCCTGCATGGTGCACAGTATAATAAACAGAGTCAAATGGGACTGGAAATATTGCACACTCGATCTGTTAACATTGTTATTCTGATGAGCACACGCATATTTACACCTCTGTTTCAGGCTCTGGCTCAGAAGGTGTTAAGAAATCTCACAGCCCCACGAATTCCACCAAATAAAGCTCGAACACACTCACTTCTTGAGAGAAACAATAAAAAAGATGGAAATATAAGAGGTGAGCTGGGTAATAAATATTTCATTTTGCCCTCCAGTATGGTTTTCCCTGGGAAAACACAGGGCTCCCTGATACATAAAGCTGCATTTTCTTTTTCAACACACTATTGTCTCACAGTGTGATGAAGAGTGTTTGCATCTACAAATAAGTACTACTTGGGCTTGATTTGGGCTTACTGAATGTTTAATTTATCTTTTGAGTATTAACCACCAGATACCAGACAAAATGCTAGGGCTTTTGCTTGTTGTAGTGTATCTAATGAGATTATCATGAAGCCAATCAACAATAAACATTGACAAGCATACTTTGTGACTGACATCTGTAATGAATCTTACCTGAGGCACACCCAACCAGTCATCAGCCTGTTGCATGGCTTCTCTGGCATTCTGCACAGGCTGATTTGGGTCCCAGTCTGCCCAATCAGGACACAAACCTGGCGGAATGCAAGAAGGCAATTAGACAATTGTGCACAGATGAACGTAGGCAGGTCTACTCTGCTGTTGCTATAATAAGGCCACTTAGGCTGTCACTATTATCTCTGCAACGCTTCTAACTACAAGAGTGCATGACCATACCCACACAGCTCTGCTGCTGCCTGTATGTGTGACAATGAATGTCTCTATCGACTGCTCGCAAGAGGCTGCTTCGACTGACGCAGTGGTGCTTTCACTGCGGCTGAGGCCTGCCTGCTTCTTGCTGCTAATGCCTAAATTGGATTAGTGCTGGCAATGGAGTGGCCTCTCACTCAAATGGCCCAACGCAAGCACACCACAGAATACATTTATCCAATCAATATAGACATAGGCCCTCTGAATATAAAGGGTTGAGCTTGCTTGCAATGAAATGGAAGGAAGGAGTATGCAATGACTGTAGAGAATAAAGCTCTGTTAGCCTGTCATCTGGGAGGAAGGGAAATCACAGCCGTAGTACAACATCGCTGTAAAGTGGAAACAAACGAGACAGATGCATGCTGTGGTTGTACAGGGAAACTGAAAAGCAGTGAATACGTGAGCAAAAGCTGTTGCTATCTTGACCATTAAATCAGAGTGTCTGTGTTTCGGAACAGAGAGTTTAGTAACGGCTAATGAAGCAACACAGCCTTGTATGGTCAGAGTTGCAGCAGTGTTTGAAAGATGCGCCTCCTCAGACCAGTGGCCCGCATAAACACAGTCAAACATGGTGTTCCACACTTGCTACTCCCCCACATTTCGCTCTGTGAAGCACAGTTAGCAGAGGACTCTCTCATGTTCATTGTTGGAAGCAGAAGCCTCAACTGGCCGATACTCAAATACTGGCCTCGTGGTCTCTGGATCTGTGGCTTAGGCACCTCCCTGTGACAGATTACTCTGCATTTTGATGCAGGGCCAAGCATCCCTCCTTGATGGAAGAGGAGGAATGGTGCCCAAATTTGGGGGTGTTGAGCAGTGGCGAGGCTATAAACACTAAAGCCAGGCTCGGGCCTCAGGGCACTGAAACACTGAGAATGAATGCTTCAATCATTGTGGGACAACTGGCATGGACGTCCTCTGGCCACCGTCAAACTCCTTCATGACACACACATTACCTGCTCTCCAGGGACGGATTACTCTGACTGGTATCCCAATCTGTGAATGTGGATGTGTGCCCATCTGTTAATTTGTGCTTGAGAGAAAGCTGGGAGATCTCTGGATTAGGAAAACATTTTCCCCTGAGATGTTGATCATGTTACAGATATACTGCCAGGTACACACCTGACGCCAACCTCCATAGCAACCAAGGAAAACCTCCATATACAACAAGCCTGTCAACAGGCCCGGCACATATTCTGACTCAGCACTTAGCACCATCCAGCCGACAGAGTCAGCTGACACCCCCACAAGCCTCTTACCAGGCGCACAGTTGTCCACCAGAGCTCCCAGGGCTTTGCCATCCCGCCAGTCACGGTTGAAGTTGTTGATGGGCAGCTGGGGCACTTTGTTCTGTATCCAGCCCAACAATCGCTGCTTGGGGGTCAACTTTTTAACCTCCTCATCATCCTCATCGTCCCACATGGGCATTGAAATGGAGTAGTGGAGGATGAGAGTCCAGATTAGACCAAGGATCAGCTTTAGATTCCCGTCCACGATGGCTTTGCTATCTGCAGTCAGACAACAGAGAGAGAAAAAAGTTCATAAGGGTTTAAAACATATAAAACATGTCTATCCAGTGATGTGTATACTGCAATTTCCTCCTCACTGTGACAGCTTATTGTTTATATGACTTATAAATAGGATGTAATGCTTCAAAATGGACCTTGCTTGCAATTCTTTAAAGTCAACCGTGATATTCTGGAAAGAAATATAAACGAAAAATGATTGACTGCAGAGGGGGAAAAAAATATGATGCTCTCTGCTTCATCCAAGCCCCTTTTTTTTTCTCAGGCAGCTGTCTGGCTGAAGACCCCTGACAATCTATCATCCAGTCACAATAGACCTCTGAAGACAGTGACAGCTGAGAATATGTGCAAATTGATCCCTCGCTGCTTAAATACCTCTTGGATTTCAATTACCTCCTAAACTTGTAGCGCGAGAGTGCGATAAATCAAATAAGAGGAGATTAGTCTCATTGACAGACAATGCGCAGCTCATTTCCCGAAGTTCTCAGAGGAAAACTTTTTTTTGTTTGTTTTCAAACAAGCTTATTAAAATGCACTCCAGTTTTGAAATTCAACCATTTAACTGAAATATATAACCTCCAGGGAGGCAGGAGGCTTTAATAGTTCATGGCTAATCTTGTGTGATTCGCAGAAGTTAATTCAAATTCGTTGAGTTTTAATAATGCAGGGACATTGATGCCGGTTGTTTATCACCAGACTGATTTACTGAGTTCTGTCTCTGTTTCTGCAGATCGGTTTGGCCTATCAGAGTAACATTCAATGTGTCACCGCTTGACTGGCACAGGCAGGTGGCACAATGTCCGCCCAGCCTTAAAGGCAACTGTGTGTTCAAAGAGATGTCCATCAAATGGTATCTGGTTACACACTGTGGCACATGCGTGACTGGTGATTCTATTTGTCGTGCCTGCTGTAACGAGGCTGAGACTTTATCTTCACAGAGCTTCCTTGACCCCACTGGAGCTGCAAGCAGCTAGTTGGTGCCAGGAAGGAAAATGCCAGAACTTTTATAATCACATTCTGCTTCTGTCAAAGTACTCTGACCCAGCGAGTGTCTCTACAGCTGTGAAGGCTGATGCACATAAGCATATGAAGCTCATGCAGATGAGATGTTATCTATGATAGTGACCTTCGGCCTTCTGTGATGACCAGGGATACTTTAGACTTTTAGAGTTACCCATTGTCAGCACACACTGAAATAAAACACACACAAGATGATTTTCCATTGGAGTGGAGGGGGTGGGGGTGGGGGGAGCACCGCGGCCTTCACAGTCCAACGGCCAAAACCTCAGGCCTGGCAGGAATTTCACTCAAGTGTGTGGTAGGATAATTAGAAGCTAAAACAGAAAAATACTCAAGTCAAGCCTCCTGCTTAACCCTTGGGACTTGTCTGAAGGTGCTGCTCATCACACTCACGTTCATGTCATTAGATATTTTCTCAGTTTGAGATTAGCTTTTGTGACTTAGGGATTTAAAAGAATCCACAAATCCACCACCAGTTAATACAGCCGTATCTATGTGTACCACAGTTGCAGCAGTCTGATCCCTAAATGATGGCTTTGAACAGCAAAAGAGTGGGTGGCTGATGCCATTATGTGTAAACTCTGTGATTCTCATTAGCACAGTTCTTGTGAATGTTCAGCTGCAGTTTTACTACACTGCAGGAGAGCATGCTGAAGAGGCAGCATTGCTGTAGGTGTTAGCCCTGACCCATGCAACTTCATGACCTCAGTGATACCTCTGCACTAATTTTCCAATAAGCTGTTGCCCCCACCACCACCACCCATCCGACCCCCCCAGCTCAGCACAGCTTTCCAGAGAGCATTAAGTCATGTCATCCTGCTGACTCACACCTGGACACATCCCAGACCAAAGGACAAAGTGCACATTTTTGTTATTTTAGGTCAGTCTAACAATCGTCTAGGGTGTGGGTCTAGTCTCTCGCAGAGACACTTACTGCTATGTATTAATAACTTCTCCATCATGTAAATGGTTTCCCTGAAGCCTGAGATTGACTCACCTATTGAGACCAGTTTGATATGCTCTCTGTCCAGGAACTCCAGCGCCACAGAAACATTTTCCAGTTTCATCTGACGGAAGTTGGGCCTAGTGTGGTGCTTTCTGTACATTTTCTTCTGACTCAGTACTTCCAACAGGGAGATGAGCTTGAGCCCATCACTAAAATCCTTCTGCAGGTCGGTGACGGTCTTGTTGACGCACTTCAGGTGCTCGTTGCACCACCTGGTAAAGGTGTTCTGCTGGATCTTCTTCCATGGCGCGTCCTCGGCCAAATCTTTCTCCGTGGCTGGCATCTCGTCGTCCTCCTCTTCCCCGAAGTCGGTGCCCTGGTAGTACTGGGGAGGCAGCTGGTCGTCTCCGTAGTTGTTGCTCATCATGATGGCTTTTTCTGTGTCCACTTTTATACCTGGGTGACACTCGTGCGTCGGACCGTTGCGCGCAGCAGCGCAGAAAACTTTAGCGGGTCGATGGCAAGAAGCGCGCGCTCGCAGAGGAAAAAGTTCAAACTTGGATGAGTTTTTAAAGCAGTGTGGAGACTCTTCGGACCTGCTTGCGAAAGAGACCGCTTGTGTCAAGGCAGTGATGGATGAAATGATCCGATTTACAACGTGCGAGGCAGCGGGTCGTCAGTCCTTCTTTCCTTCTTTTTTTTTTTTTAATTGGCACTCTCTTGATAAGTCGTTCCTCTCGATAATATGGCCCCTAGAAAGATTTGTGAAGTTCCTTGGCAGGTGAGTTGGAGCAGAACTGCTGAAGCTGACTGAGCGTGTTTAACTTGAATGTTGAGAGAGGAAGGAGATGGCTTTATAAAGGACCCCCACGGGCCACGTCACTCAGCGTCTGTGATCATAGTCTATTTGTTAATCCATTAGGATAACGCGAGTCGGGGTCGGTTTACTGGGAGGATGGGGCGGTGATTGGTCAGACCCTGAGCAGTGCAACAGTTGTGGCATGCACCTTATTTTTAGATGCTCCTAAACTGGGACTGGGGCTGAGCGATTGTTGTAAATGTGTGTCACGCTGCTGGTCCAAGTGGCTGAACCACTGAGCTAAGAAAAGAAAGTGAAACGTTTGGTGAGACCCTCTGCCCCACTAAGAATACGTTTTTCTAGATTGATACTCTTATCAATACTCTTAATTGTTGGATTTCTGTGTTTAAAACAAGGGGAAAAAATCAGTTGAGGCCTCAAAGAGAAGCATTAATGATGAGGATGAGGTCACCCCAGTTATCTGCCACCATAGAGCGAAATGCATTTCTCTGTAGATGAGCGATGATCAGTGCTGCAGGAAGGTTATGACATGATGCTTCAGCCTACATGTAAAAAAAAAAAAAAAAAAAGGATTTTATATGTAGACATATATATATGTATATGTATAGAGAGAGAGATAGATAGATACACACACATGATATTGTGATATGATTTTAAAAAAAATCTGACTCCATGGGTGTCAGTGCCAACTATTTAAGTTCCTATATTCTTTGAAATATTCAGTAAATTACCATGTTCTTTTTTAAATCAAAGTTATATTGGCCTACTATTTCTTTAGAAAGATGTTCCAGTTTTAATAGATGAGCGCATTAGCAGCAACAGTATGAAAAAAAATTGTTGCTGATCAGTGAGAGCAAAAAATTAAAGCATTCTAAAATAATCACTCAGTACTTGTAATCAGGCAAACAGTTTGAATCATGGTGAAATTGATTTGATGTCATATTCCAACCCTAGTGTTGTGCAAATACAACCTCAAACGACCAAGAATGTATAGCCTAAACTTTTTTTTCCATATTGCCATCATTTATTTCACCAAATTAGTGATAATCATAATAACAATGATAATGATGTGGGCAGTACTAAGTACCTCCTTGAATCAAGTTTGTAGATTTACCTTTAACAGGAAAAACTTGACTTAGTTGATTCCTGTATGACTTTTTCAGTCTCTTACATAGCGAGCGACTTTCTTCTGTACATTGCTTCAGTTTTGGAGCATATGCTTATGCATAGCTTTTTATAAGGACCCGCCAGAGCATTTGAATTAGGCAGAGGTCTGGACTTTGACAAGGCAACTCCGGGATCTCGATCATTATATTTTCCAGTCATTTCAGTGTGCTGAAGTGCTTCTGACCATTGTCCTGTTTTCTTCCTAACTTAGCTGATGGACAGAAGTCCTTACATCTGCCAGAAGAAGACTCTGGCACAAATCAGTTCATGATCAAGCCAATGACTGAAAGGTGCCCAGGTGCTGTGCATAACACCAAACCATCAGGGTGAAAAACTTCCTCTCTGATCTCATCTGTCCATAAGGAGTTGCTCCACAAATCTTTATGGTCTGTTTTACAAACCTTTGTCATATTTCCATTTTCTTTTTAGGTAGCAGAAGGCAGAATTTAAATCTTCAACATATTACATGGTCAGTGAAACTTGAAGGGTTAAAGGTAGCTTTTGTATTTTGTTTTCTTTTGTATTTGTATGATCACTGTATGGTCTGACCTTGAGGTAAATTTGCAGGGACATCCACTCTTTGGTTTCCATTTGTGGACAATCTTTTTACATCGTACGCTGAATTTCAAATGGTCTTGAAATGGTTTCACAACCCTTTCCAGAAAGATGTGCACCAACAATTGCTTCTCTATTGCCTGTCTTTCCCTCTTTGCATTGTGTTAGCAAACACCTAAATGCTCCAGACCAGCACATTTCCAAAGCATCTGGTCTCATTAGCCCCAACTGGCAGCAATTTTCTCTCTTAAGTCCTGTAGAAGCAGAAAGGGGTCTACTTTGTATTGTACACATGATTTCTATTTCTTATTGGCAAAATTTTTGCCAAATAAATAACAGCAGTGTGGAATAAAAATGTATTGCATACATATATTTATCAGACCTTCCATCATCATTTGGTGCCTTTATATTTTCACATCAAAATATATCGGATTAAAAGATGGGCTACTAATGTTTACACATGTTTTATACAATAATTTGTGTTTTGACACCATCAAGTCAAATTATAGTCATATATGCTTTTATTTTGTCATCAATTATTAATGTCTTGATTGGCACTAAATGACATGAGAATTTACTGAGGGTGAAAGAGTGTCATTTCAAACTCTAACAGCATGACGGCATTCATCAGTGATGAGGCTGTGCACACAAACACGCTTGGACGATGTATAAGCTCATTAAAAAGCGATCTTGAGGAGTTGGTAAACACTGTTTGCTGCAGGTTCAGGGATGTCATGGTGTTGTGACTCAGCACTCACTGACAGCAGCTGCCAGCACCGGCCCGGGTGAAGTAGTGGGAGGTAAGAATAACTGTGACACACGCAGAAGGCATTCTCAGGATACTCAGTGAGGTCACTGCAGGGGTCCCTGGGTTGGGGTCCCACCATGTCATAAGATACTTAAAAGACTTTTGGTGGGGTTTTTTTTCTCTTTTTTTCTTTTTAAATAAACTGTTGTACATACAAAATGAATTCCATCACTGTTAAGTTCATGAATTGAATCAGAGCCTCTCAGGAAACTCAGTCGAACTCCGCACGCCATCTTTTCTGGATGATTCTGGTTCTGGATGTTTTCTTGTAAGACCTGAAGCAAGCACTGGGATATATATCCAGTGCAGCTACAACTGTTTTCTGAGTTGTCCAAGAGGACAACATGCAACAAGAGTTACTAAAAACACCTTTTTGTTGTTTTATTTTTCTTCTCAGTGTTTTTATGTTGCTCTACTGGGCACCTCAGTTCATCCCGAGTTACGTATCAGTTCTGTCAGTAGGGGGTGAAGCAGGCAGTATTGCTTCCATTCATTTTTCCTTATAAATGCAAAGATCCAGCACTGCTGTTTTTTATTTTCAGTCACACAAAATTATAACCATCATTAAAGGTTGAGTTGAATCTTACACACGCTGCAATCTTTGTTACATTAAAAAAGAAAAATTACCTTGTGTTGTGGCAAATTTTAGATTACCAATGAGCACTGGAGAGATGAGCTTAGTAAGAAAAAGTTTAATTAACAATTTGTGCACAAAAAGGAGAGTAAACAACACAGCTGTACAGGACAACAGCGGGAGTGCTTTTACAGGATGATGAATGGGAAACAATCGGCTCTGTTAGTCGTGGCAAGCATACTTGTCTTTGTTCAGTCTCAAGATGCATCAGAAGACCTTGGGTCCTTCCAGGAGATGCCATCCTGTCTCTTGATTACATGCATAACTAGGCTATTTGACCTGTGGTCGATAAGATGTACCAAAGCCTGAAAGATTCTTGTGTGTAAGAGTGTGTAATTTAGTAAGTTTTCCTCCACACCTTGAAAATCAAGGGAATCATTTTTTGTAAAACAAAGTTTTGAAACAAACTAAGTCATTTAATTTTGAATATATTTGTGTAAAATTTCTATTTCTCACATTTGATGAGCTTTCAAACTCCCCCCTTTAGAAAGTTTTACACATTTTTTTTTATTTTTATTTTTTATATACAGTTCAGGTGTCCTGAACCATCTCTTTAAGTTGTGCAGCCATAGTCTGGACTGCTGGGTGACTTCCAATGATACACTGGGCTCTTTCCTCATTTCTTTTCTCTTTACCCTTCTTGCTTCTGCATTTTTTAAAAACAGTCAGCTCCAGCAACATCTTTTCTTTTGCTTCAGTCATATACATCTAAACACAGTTAACAGTTAAATAACAAACAGCCCTGAAGGGATACCTCGCATCTCCACAACCAGTCTTTTTTGGTCCATCAAACTGAGGTAGTGTCCTGCTTTTGTGCAGTTTTGGTGATCGCATAAACACGTTAACAGCACGAGAAAGGGCACAAAAATGGCTCAACTCTGGCTAGTTTTTCCGATGCATAAAGAGATTATTTGATTCATCCCTGTGAAACAAAACATAAATAAAACACACTACTGCAATAATTCTGTCACTACTGTCAATGCTGAGCACTTGTGCAGTGGTGAGAAGTGCTTCATTATGTTGTCGTCTTCATACATGAGCAGATGAACACCGTCTGTAGTCATGAATGTTTCAGCAAAAATCGGCATGAGCCATTTAAAAGCTTTATCATGTGTAGAAGTATAAAACATTTGGAAAGTAAGTGTTTGCTTTGCCTCTGTTTAAACAATGCAGCAGAAAAAAAAGCAGCGGCGGCCCTGGGGAACTGATTTTCTGTCAGACTACACAAAGACACACGCTGTCAAACACATCAACATACTTTCAAGTGTGTTAAATAGAAGAATGAACACAATAGTTTATGCAAGTTAAAGTGCCTTGTAATGAGCTACATTGTGAATTGGTGCTATAAAATAGTGAATTGATTTAAAGTTGATTAAACAAAACTACAGCAACAATAAACACAACTTGCAGATCTGGACAGTCAAATTGACGCTATCGTTCTGGAGAGCGCCCGTGGCTCCTCTCACTCAGCTTTTTTTTTTTTTTTTAAACCCTGTTTTAATTAGCTCTTTCCCTTTCAGCCTGACAGTTGAATACATTAAATATTTAAGAAGGGATTTGGGCTGATTAGCTGGACAGATAGGCCTGCGGCAGAGAACTTTTTGATTAAAATTTGCTGGCGATCTGGAACTGGCGTGTCAACCATTAGGACGTGTTTCATTCCTTTAACTGTAACTCTGACACAGAATGACGCAGCAACCTGATTCAGAATGTGATGGCAGCATTTCCAGACTTGTGAAGCTAATTTATTGTAAACTAAAGGTTTACACCAGGATACTTTTAGATAATGAGTTGCACTTGAGCTCAGTAAATCCTGGGTTGCAGTGGTGGAGTAACGAGCGTTAGTTTACAGGCCTCATCCGCTGCTTTGACACATCCATTCCTGCCATCTGTAAAGAAGCCGAGTCTGTGAAATTACATCACGTCTCTGGAGTGGAGGTTATTAATACCCATACAATCCATGTAACATGACGCCAGTTGCGATGGTTCCTCCTCAGGTTGAATGTTTTCATGAATGGGACTCCCAGACACTTTAAGCCGTGTGACTGAGTTAGCCAGTGAGACCAGCAACCCAAGAAAAGAAAGCTCTCAGACATCATGTGGTTTGGATATATTTATTTTTTCAAGTCATTTACAGTGCAAAATAGACCTCCATGTAACAAAATAGCAACAACTATATTGAAAACAACAACGCTATCCATATGTAAAAGCAGCAAACTTAGGAACACTGTGCAATAGAGAAGCTTCTGGAACCATGATGGCAATATTTGTGACAAAAGCTCAGAAATAAAGACAAATGATGTCCCAAATCAGACCATGTGTACTATTGCAGTTGATAGGAATTCAGTCCTATAGGAAGTGGATCAGTTTATGAGATCTGCAGTCCTGCGGCACATTATGTATTTGATGCAGAAGTGACAACAGTCGGGCAATGTTACAAAGTTCTGGTGGGTTTAATGATGACTGTTTCAGAAAAGTTTTCAGTACATTTCTGAAACTTAACAGGCCAGAAAAACAAGATGTTTATATTCTGCTTCCTGGCAACAACATGGTCAGCTACAATCTAAACGCATGCAATGACTACACCACCGCTGAACACAGATACTGAAAATGGTTAGAAATGCTATTGACTCTTCTGAATAACATCACCATAAATAAACATTGTCATAGCGTAGAATTTGGCTATCAAATATACGATGCTCTTTCAAAATAGAGTAAACTTTCTACAAAGCTAGTACAAATGGATTTAAGAAATATCTCTCCCATGGTACTATATGTCACATCTATTTACATGGAATACAAAGTAACAGGATCCATATAACCAACATAAATAATATATTGTGCTTCTATATGTTTTCTAACATGCTTTCTTAGTTCTAAAAGATTGTCACAAAAAAATAACATCTCACAAATGTAAACAGATTTCCTTCAATACACAAATAGGTTTTTGGAAGTGACTTACTCTTTCTAGTGAATCCTATTTACAAGTATTGGACCCTCATGAAGCACCGACCATGTTAACACTTCTCTGCGTCTACGGTTTTAATCGATCTGTGGCTGGAAACACTTGGTATGTATCAGACTTGCAGTAAACTGAGTCATCGTTTTCAGACTGTGTACCTTTATCAATCTGCAGTAACCTTCGTAAGTTTAAAAAAAATAAAAAAAATAAAAACAGCGAGAGAGAAAGAGAGAGAAAGCAATGAATCCTGATGGAGAGAAAAGAAAAGTTTCTCTGACACGGAGCTGAAATGTGAAGAAAAAAAAACCCAGCAAAGCTCAGTTTGGTCTGTATTTCATCACAAAGTTCTTAAAATATATTTACGAAAACGTAGCAAGTCAAAAGAAAGTTCAGGGTGAAACAATGCAGCTCTGTGGGAGCTGTGAGATCTCAAGGTGAAGCATGAGTAGGCGAGTTAGACTGAGCTGACTTCCTAGCAGGTTGGAGATAACCCTCCAGGAGTTACATGCATTAAACATAATTATACACTTAGTCTGGACATATTTAGTTAGTTAGTCTTCGCTGTACGTTATTGCACATTATTGGTGTTTACAAGGAACTCTAAACACATCTAAAGGAAGGGAAGGGTCAGACCGGCAGGATGACATCTGTGTGAATTCGACTTTGGACGTGGATGTTATTATTATTGGCAACACTGACGAGCAATAGTACAACAAACATTTTAAATAAATAATGGGTAAATAAAACAAAACCCGTTTAGTGCGCATTAACAAACAAGACCTTCATTCTGTCACATTGTTTAAAAGAGAGCGAGAGGGAAAAAAGACCATGTTCACGGACACAGAGGAGGAATGACAGCACTAAAACAAGTCTCTCAGTCCTCATGTAGACTCCCTGCAGGTCAGCTCACCTTCAATCCAGACTGAGAGCGTCACTCTCAGCCTGTGTGCGCTGTAGTACCGTCTCATTACAGATAAAACTTCCCATATGTTTTCTACTAAACTGTTGTATCATAATTTAATCATTCCAGTTTAGTCTGTGGATGTGGCAGGAGAGAACGAAGGCTGGTCTGAAGCAAACGTCCGTCCTTGTGCAGCTGTTACCCATCCACTCAACATCGCACGAGCGCTCTCAACAAGCTAGCCATCATGAGTAGCACTGCTGAGGCTGCAGTGAGAGTCACAATGGAGCTCCAACCTACCTCACTCCCCTGAGGGAAGACACGAAAAGAGCAGTGTTAGGAGTCCAAAGAGGTTTTCCATCACACATGGATCACAACATGAAGCCTTTTAAAGAGCAGTGACACATTTTAGGAAACATGAGCATCTCTTTCTGACAGACTCAATAATAAAGAAACCGTAACTTGAGTTTTTTTTAACCCACAATAAAATTTCTTACATCAATAACTTGTCATTATCGTTTCTTGAAGTGATGCATCTGACTCCACTGGCTGTGGCGAGGACACTACCACACTACCCGCAATACCACAAATTATTGTTTTTCCTCTTTTGTTTATATGTAAACTGAAGGAAGAAGTTCAAGTGTGTCCTTTTGGGAAGTTAGAGTATATATCTCTCCCTGAAAGCATTCTCCCTCCTTGACTGTGGACATGTTACTATTATGCATTTTTGTCCTTTTGAAAGTTAGTGTTGCGCCGCCCCCACACCAAAGGAAGTTTAACTGTTTCACACAAGACCAGTTATTTTCAGGCTTTTTTCTCGTCAGCTAACAATGTCTACATAATCATGTGGCATATACTGTAGATGTGTGGGGACGGTCCCGCACATCCCGTAATACCATTTTGTCCCATTACAGCTGTTCTTCATTGTGTCTTATGTCAGGTATGTAGAAGTAATATTACTACATAGAGTGGCTTTAATACTAAAACAATGACTCTTTGTAGAGTGACTTTACAATTAAAGTTGCAAAACTTCATGTGTTTTTTGTTTTTGTTTTTTAAGTTGGATGCTTTCCATGGGCATTAACGGAAATATGTGGGAATTAATTGGAAAACTTGGACATTATAAAACTTGCAGGTTAACATCTCCTTGCTGGACTAGTGGTAGTGTTATACAGTAGCTACCATGGGTCTGGGTTTGAATCCCGGGCATCCAACATAAAGCTTGTGCAATATAAATCTATGTTGTAAGTCGCTTTGGATAAAAACATCTGCTAAATATAATGTAATATTAGCTGGTAACAAAGAAGTAAATTATGCTGAAATATCATCTTTCAGCAAAATCTTGGCTAAAACAATCAGATTTAAAGCACATTTAGTTGATTTTACACCCTGAACATTACAATTTCTAAAAACCTGCTGACAACACTCAGACAATTCCAGAGTGAAAACAACCCAAGGTCTATTTGATAAGGAGCATAAACTTTCATTAAGCACCAAAATGATGTGAATAGAAAACAGTTTTGTGACAAAGACAAGGTTAAATTGCTTTGGTTTATCTGAAGGGACCTTGTCCACATTATCATGTAATTGGAATTACATATTTGAGTCTTGTTAGAGGCTTAAAATAGCAATTTATTCTGATGTATGATGACTTCCCTGAGTGCTGGCAACGATAGCCATTTTGTTGCAAATATATATATATATTAAAACTGCTTCAGCGCATGTCGTCTTGGTCCCTCACAAACATTTCTACTCCTTTCCAACTTTTACATTTTTAATTCTGGAGTGTTCCTTTAAGCACTACATCCAGCCGAGAAAATGTTATTACTTATTATAATAAATCAACTAAAAATGCAAGAGAACCATTTGTGACCATTGTGGAATAGATTTCTGATTTTATGAGGTATATTTAAACACACTATGAAGTCTTTGCTAATTAAAATGGTACAGACTTCAGAGTATATAATGTCTTTTAACTTTGTCGAGTGAAGGATTAGAATGTTTTCAAACCAATCTAGACACAAAATCAATGTTTCAATGTTTTTAAGTTAAGTTTTTAAGAGGATGTGTTTCACGTACACAAAGTCTTCAAATAAAACAGAGATCAGAGGTCCTGCAGCATTTTACTGGATGAGAAAACAAAGAATGTAAACCTATTCTTGTAGACCCCAGTTAAAATGATAAACGTCACAGAATTGGCTTTTTCACACACCTTCAAGAGTCTAATAAAATGTAGAATAAATTTTTAAAGAGCGATGAAGCAAATTCCACCAAAATAGTGAACTATTTACCTTTCTTATTATATTTGCCAAACTGCCTACCCGTCCCATCATACCGACCTTTGAGAAATACTTTAATATACTATATATCAAAAAAGAAATGATATTATTACTGCTTCATTATTCACTGGAGGATTCCTTTTCCTCAGTTTAGACCTTCTTATAGTGCCTGAGTAAATCCTGGGGAAAAAAGACTAATAATAAATAATAAAAGAGACTTAGTTCACCAAAAAAACAAAGTAACACATAGGTCTCCAGTGTCATTCAGACATACTACCTGCTGGAAGGTTTCTTTGCTTCTTCCTTTTTCCAAAAATAAACAAAACTTTTATTTTTTATAACAGCGTGAAGTCGTGCTCTTTGTCAAAACTGAACTCATGCTGTGTAAAAGTCTGGGATTTCTTTCACCTAACATCTAAGAAAATAAAAAAAATGAGACCACATAAAACCAGAAGAGCAGAAGAGAAATATAGGAATTTTATCTGTCTTTTCTTTGTTATTTGGGTGAACTAAGTCAGTGTGCGAGTAAAGACCCATTATTGCATCAGACAGAAATAAGCTCCTCCCATACCTTGCTCTCTGGGACGCCAGCTCCGACAACCAGCACCAGACCACAGCCACAATTACAATCATTCCTATGAAGGGGATGGAGAGAACAGGGTGCTCAGACGGATGGATGAATCTCTGAGGAGGGAACAAAAACAAACACAAGGACGTGGAAATGAAGGGGATGACTGAATGGAAGGACAAAAGTAGCCAAATTAAAAAAAACAAAACAAAAAAAACCACAAAGATAAGGAACAGCATGACAAACTGACCCACGCCACAAAAATCAATAAATTAAAATTGGGATATGGCTGTGATTTGAAGGGGAAGGGTGGAGATGGGATGATTTATAATTCCTATTAAACAAACAGTGCATAACTCTACGGTGACATAAGCATCAACTCAACGGGAGTATGCATGCGCAGGATTGTGTGACATTTATTGTCAGCATGTGATGCTATGGCACCAGAAAAAAAAAAATTAAAAAGACAGACAGACATGTGGGGGGTGTTTAAGTCTCTCTATCCTCATTTTGTTGAGAACTATTTTAATGACAAAATCTGTAGTCCTGTAGGCTGAGAGGTCATGGACATTCAGAGAACAAGGACAGTGTCAGAGACAGGCACGGGTAGACAGTTTGACACAACGCAGACACATCTCACCACGGCTGTTGTAGACAAAACACAGTTTCTGCTCTTTATTTATTTGAGTTAATTTTTAATTTTTTTAAAATTTTTTAAGCAAATATTTATGTGATTTCCTTTGCCTTATGGATGGACATATTTCCAACTTTGGGTTGTTGTTTCATTTATTTGTCAGCTTTCAGTTTGTGGTGTGGCCACCATGTTACACAAAAAACATAAAACCGAAAAACAAACACAAGTAATATGCTTTAATTACTGTTTCCTTCTTGAAATTTCTCAAAGGAGTGTATTTATTGGCCCAATATCATTTAATTTCTACCTGAATGTTTTTTTTAATTCATAGATTTGTGTTTTTGTCCACCAACAGTATTTAAGCATCAAGGTCAGGACACAGACACAGTGAGGTGGGGGGGCAGTGTTCCTCAGCCCAAAGAGCTGATATGGGCTGACGGGTCAGTTCATATCAAAACATGTATCACCACAGTATGGGACACAGAAAGAAGTGGGCTCAATGTACACAGGATACAACGATGTGTAAGGTGAGGTTTATTTATGCATTAGTTGACAATATGGCTGCAAAGAGAGACATTTCTTTCAAACCAAAACCTCGACCTCAGCATGCAGTTCTAAGTACAGCAGTAAACTTAGATCTCCTGTCATGAATCGATCAGAGCTGAGTAGCTTTTAAAAAGAAGGAGAGATATTATGGAATTTAATGATGTTTTAAGGAAATATCTTTGATCTTAATTGGTTGAAATACCAGAGATACAGTAGAAAATCTTCCTTTGTAACCATGTCCTTCAAGATCTGCTCATAGCAGCCTTTTTTTTTTGTTTGTTTGTTTGTTTTTTTTAGCATTTTAATTTCAATTCACTCCTCGTGTTAACTTCAATCCACTTCAGAGGTACAAGAGATGGAGCATTATGTGAAGCTGGGTGGAGAGGCTAGATAATACTACTCTGATCTGGGTCTGTGATGTCACAGTACCAGAAACTGAACAGAAACATATTTTTTTTCATAATATATCCCCTTTAAATCCCAGCTGATATACCACGTGAACATCTATTTCATATTCGTATGTGTGCCATCAGAGCCGTGTGCCTCTGCAGACTTACCTGAGCCCCCCCTGTCAGCTTCTCCAGCTCTGCCTTGCAGCGCTGCAGCTCCTCCTCCAGCTCTGCCCTCTCCCTCTGACTGCTGTCATACAGCATCTGCAGCTCCTGCAGCTCCATCTTCAGACCATCACACTGGAAGGGTACACAGAATCAGATCAAACACCTGTCTTCAGTGCCAAATCATTTGGATCTGACTTCTTTTGCGCCTCAAACTGAACTGAATTTAGGTATGACCGATATCACACCTCTCTCTGAACCTGTGAGGCCTTCTCCTCAGCCTGCTTCAACTGGTCTCTGAGTGAGAAAATTTCCCCGATGCCTCCGTTCCAGGCTGTTGGTGTCACTGGCTTCCCGTCAAATGAGATATTCTTCTGGATGGAAGCATCCACCAGGCGACAGTTCTCAGACTGGGCCATGGTCATGTAGCTCTCCGTCATGACCTCATCGGAGCCGGTTTCCATCTCCTTTCCCTCTGTGCCATCTGTTGTGTCTTCCTCCTTCAGTGACAAGTAGACGCTGGAGCTGTAAGATGGAGGCAGAAGCTCAGAAAGGGACTCCACATGCTATGGATAATTCCCCCCATCAAATTATACATACATATTTTGTGATTACAAAAGAACTCTAATGTTCAAACTCTGACCACAAGCAGGGACTTTAGTTCTATCTCTGCTCACGTTTCTGGAACTTGAAACACACAAATGTGTAATCTCTGTATGCTCATCCCAAATCAGAAAAATGAACAGCGATTCTTGCATTTACCATGACTTTTATCTCTTTGAACACAAAATATCACTTTTTATTAACTTAATTTCAACAATGCAATATAATCCCAAAAAAAAACTGACAGTGAAGCTTTCATGACTCACAACACTTTCAATATGTTCTGATACTCATGACGAAGGGCTCCAGTTGATATATTGTCTCATTTTTCCCACAAAAAGTACAGGTGTGCAGCCGTACAGAGTCTTCACTGTCTCATTTTTTAATTTTAAAATTCTGATGGGGACAAGCTAAGACTGCAGACAAACCACTACTTCTGCTTTCTTCCTTCTCAGCCAAACCTTTTGAAATGTGGGGAAAATTACATTGCCACTTTGAAAAAAATGCATGCATGTCCATGAAAAAGATTTGATCTTTTGAAGGCAGCACATGTTGCTTTAAAATCTCTAGGGACCTTTCTGCATTAATTCTGCCATCGCAGAAATGTCAATGACCTCTGACACAACACACAGCACCATACCATCATAGACCATGGTTTTTGATATGTACAAAATATACCAAAAATGACTTGGAATACTGATTTGTCTGAGCATAATGCACATTTCTGCTGTGTGGTATCAGAAATGTCAATGCAGTCTCCATGTCATGGTTAACATTAGGTTACTTTTTTTTTCTCAATCAAACTTTTAAAGGGGAATTTGTGCAAACTATATATATATTGCAGTGACAAAGATTTCCCAAAGTAATCCCTTCTCCATGTGGTTATACCAGCTGTTGATGAATGACTGTTCTTGACAACATGTCATCTGAGGGAGTCAGAGATCAGCTCCATCTTGTTTCTCCAGATTCCTTGAACTGTTTTATAATATTATGTATTTTAGAAGAATTATTCAAACATAAAATCATAAAATCAATTATTTTGTCTTGCACATCCTTATTAGCACTTGCTGGAATGTGTTGCACGTCTGAGAAGTAAACATAGATGTACAGTGAAAACTGAAATGAGGTCAAGAAGAAAATCATACAGTCATAAAAGTCAAACGTCAACATAAGCAACCCTGCATATGTTTTATTTTCATTTTCCATCCTCCTATCATTATCTTATTTGTTGGTTGTATAAAATGATTTAAAATGCTTATTCCATATATATGTGGTCAGAAATGACCTCAAAATTATTTTTTAATTCCAATCTAGTCCCTAAAATGTTTTCAGCACTTGTAGTTAATCCCTTGTATGCTATTACAAATTTACTGCAGCAATTAAACAGGTGGCCAGTATTTTTTACATGACATATGGCTGTGGTGGAGGGGGGAGGGCGGTATTCCAGAGGGTATCCCCTCCAGCTGATCCTCTGAGCAGAGCTCATGAGTGAGCAGCCATTGACCTCTCACCATGTCCTCTGTCTCTGCAGCAGCTGCAGCCTCTCAGACAGACGCCTGTTGTCCTCCTTCAGGGCCTGGCACTCCTCCCTCAGCATACGGCACTCCTCCTTCAGCAGGTCTACGTCACCTGACAGCACAGGAAAGGTCACAGATGAAGATATTAAAGAACCCACATCATGCTCATTTGCAAAGGCACAGTATGATTATATTTTAGGGCATGAGTGGAATGGCTTTTCGTGCTTTAATCATCAAAAACACATTGCTTCAGGACCTTCTGTCACCTCCCGTCTGAAACATTGTGTTTTAGCTCCTGTCTCTGAAAGTTCAGCCCCTAAAAAGGCCACGTCTGCTCTGATTGGTTTGCCGAACTAGCCACGAGGCAGACATTATGCTGATACGTTTTGAATGATTTAAGTACATAGGGTCACATTTATCTCAAATGTTAAAGAGCACAATGAATCATGCACATGAGCAAGTTAGATTATTCTCACTGAAAAATTCATCACTTGCGGTTGTGAAATTAAGCCTCTGAAGCATTAAAAAAAAAAAAAAAAAACAGCCACATGCTCTGCACGAGAGTCCAGGTTAGAGACGATTGCTCATTCTGAATGCAATCAGAGGTTTCCACCTTGACTTTGATTGACAGACAACATCACAGATAGCCCGAAGTTTGAAGAAAAAGTTACTGGGTTAGCACTCATTGGTCCTCACCCCAAAACTGTCAAAAGTCAGTTTGATTCAAACAGCTGTAAATCAGCTTCAAGAGCAGAGTAACCGAGAAGACAGAAATTCTTACATGCGTGGCTCAGCTCTGCCATCCCAAGTGATGAATTTGTGCGTGAGAATTTTATAACTCGCCCGTGAGCGTGTTTTATTGCATTCTCGACATTCGACATGAACGCAACGCCATATAGATGGGTAAGAGAAGAAAAGCCTGGACTACAAATGAGTCGTTTCAGGCAATTGAGGAGCAGTGACTACTGTGGGAGAGAATAAATCACTTTGGTGTGGCTTTCAGTCTTGGTGACTTGACAAGGCCTTTCACGAGCACAAAAAGCCATAAAACACAAGAAAAAGGGATGACGAAAAAAATCATTAGATGTCCCCTTTTATATTGGATGCTGGTCAGTTGAGCTTGTCTTTCCTTTTAATGCTTTAGAGCAAAATAAGAGCACATATTTTAAAGAATTAGTTCACCACTTTTCAAGGAAAATAAATCATTGGCTTGCCGAAAGTTAAATAAGAGAACCTAATACAAAGCTAGAGCCAGAATCAGGCTATAAAAGAGACCAGAAGGGAATCAGTTAAAATGTGATGTAGTGATGCATTAAAGAAAATGCATGCAACTGTAAAAACAACAATCCTACAATGTGCAACTTTTCCTTTTAAATCTCACACAGAAAACAAATTTTGGGAGGTGCTTTAATGAAAGAGCTCAACACTGAAATACCACTGAGTCCCCCTCCCTCAGTCCCACCCAAAGTTCGGCCACAAAGCCCAGCGGTGATGTCATGTGTTGGACGTGTGTGTTCCTGGCTGTTGTGACCTCATGTCCCTGGTATCCTAAAGACACACACACACACACACACACACACACACATACACACCACTCCCTTTGCAATACTCACCAGTCACTACTGTAATTTATAATATTTACTGAAGCCTACAGCTGATTAATGTTCTTGACTGCAGGATGCTAACATGCTGTAAGGAATTAAGACCATCCATAAGCTTGTGTTTTGTTGTCTTAATATAAGCCTCAATGACTGATCACATGCAGTGCATGTGTGAGAAGTAAGCTGGATGGTATAAGAAAGTATAAACAGGGACAGTAGGTCTGCATGTTGGACTGTGTGACTTGTTGATGGCTGTTTACACAGTGTGCAGATGTAGTCATCTTGATGAAAACCATCCCCTTCATTTCTTGCTTTTGTCTCCTCACCCTCTCTCCTTTCTGCCTCCCTCCGCTGGCTCTTCATGCTGATTTCAGCCCTCAGCGTGGTGATCTCCAGCTCATACTCCTGGGTCTCCTCACTGAGGCGCTGCAACTCAGCCCGTCGGCGACACAGCTCCTCCTGCAGCGAAGCGATGTCGTTCTCCCGCTCGGCGGCCGCCTCCTCCGCCGCCTGCTGCAGCAGGAGCACCTCCTCCTGAGCCACACGTAGCTCCTCCTGGGCCTCGGCCAGCTCGCTCTCCTTCTCCTCCTCCAGGCTGTCCATCTCCTCCTGCACGGAGCGCAGCTGGGCTGTGGCAAGAGGAGGAAAACTTTCAATATACTTTACAGGAGATGTGAGGAGACTGCAGCACCAACCTGAGTCTATACAATATATATGTGTGTGTGTGTGTGTGTGTGTGTGTATGTGTGTGTGAGAGCGAGATCTCTCACCTGAGGTTCTCCATCAGTGGGTTGCGAGTGTTTATGCGTGGGTGGAGAGCTCTTGCATGTGCCTCTGCGTGTGTGTTTGTGTGTGGGTACTGTTTGAAAGAGGCGCTGATGTAACTGAAGGTAACTGTATTTTTTTTCCCAGGATAAGTTAACATTGGAAGTTTATTTCAGAAGGTGAAACTTCTCTACCTTTCAAACGTCCGACTGCTGTTTTCTACTTTTCGTTTTTCTTCTGATATTAATAAACACATTTATCTTTTTTTCCAGGTGCTGCTTAGATGATTTTCCTTTTCAATCACAGGATCCTTCTTCATTTTTTGTTTTTCTTCATGAATGTATAAAAGTTGATGTAATAGAAAATATAATTAAAATAGCCAGCAGACATCACTCTGACCCCAGTTGATTACTTCTACTGATATTTGCTTCATAAGTGTGTTACGCTTAAATATGTTAATTAAAGTATTGCATTAAATGTGGGTTGAATTACATAAATCATCCCTAAAACAATTATCAAAAATTTGTATTTGGATGATTTATGAACAAAAGTAAATGTGCCATGGAAGATTAATAATGGCAAAATATATAAATTGTTTTTTGTTTTTGTTTTAAACTTTTTTCTTCCTTTGGTGCACAACTAAGCCAGAAATTCTTCAACATATCAGTTCATTTAAAAATTATGATATATTATCAATATTTCATATTTATTAGAAACTGATTTCTGGATAAACTATTTCACTAATAACTATATTAGCTGATAGCTGTACACTAACTGCTACTGCATTCACTATATTTCAGGTTACTGTGAATTTTAATATCTATATTTTATATTTGCTAGCTAATAGTAAATTGTAAGTACCCAATAGCCAGCTAACTAAAAAGCTTTAAGATTCCACTTATTTTCTATTTCATGTTAAAACTTACATTTCAAGTTAAATTAAAGCCAAACAAGCAAAACCAGTTTCTGACAGGTATGAAGCCACGATCAAATCGGAGCTGTTAAAGCAGAACCAAATAACTTTATCATCATAAAATATCAGTTTCAGTTTTCTTATAACAGAACATTTGATTATTTCTGAGAACTATTATTGAGCTCTCAGACCCATCGCGGCCTGCTGTCAGGAGAAGTCCACAAAGCAACTTCTGAATCCCAGAACAGAATGTTTTCTCTCACCAGAGCTGCACAACACTTTATTCCACTAAGTCGCATATCAACAATAAATTGAGGCTAGCTCACAGAGATAGCTCTGTTTTGCACATTTTGCACAGCAAACATTATGGCAGAGACGACTAAGGATCCAAAGAAAGTAATGGCAGAAGATGTGAGAAAGAAACAAGAGCGATTGGCTTGATGAAGCTGAATATAGATCCTTGTTGTTGAACAAGTAAGTTTAATTTTGGTATTTTAGGGTTTCTTTAAACACGGTTGAAATCAAAGTTGGTTGTGTTGTTGACCAGATGTTTATCCATTAGTAACATACAATATGTCTTCTTATGTAGCTAACAAATTCTGACATTAGTTATTCTGAATAACCTTTTAGCTGCTGTTACCAGCAACAAAGATACATTTGTTGGGGAAAACATGTTTTGCACGTCATTTGTTTTAGTATGTCAGATTTGCTAATACTGTCATGGTGGTATTAAAAAAAAAAAAGACAAAAAAAGAGCCACGTGGAAGTGCCTATTGACGCACATTGATTTCCATCTTTACAAAACCTTAAAAAGATTGAAAAATTGTACTTAGATGGCAAGAACGCTGTAGGAATCCAAGGATGAACCACTGAATGCATTTGCAAAAACACTTCTATTTATGTCACGCTTGTCAAGCTCTAACAAAATAATACACTGATATTTGTGTAAAGGTCTGATTATCTTAACTTTACTTTTCCTTGGGTTTCCTGTTTTCCTGGTTGTAGGTGACGGTTTGTAAACACATTCACATGTTAAAAAGGTGACTGTCATAAAAAAAAAAAAAAAAAAAAAAAAAAAAACCACCCAAAAACCACTGGGGGGGGGGGGGCCCAAAACCCAAAAAAAAAAAAAAAA
>JBAMYA010000021.1:4446526-4463803 GCA_037176975.1 Arrhamphus sclerolepis | reverse complement strand
CCCCCACAAACAAACCCCCCACCCCCCACCCCCCCCCCCCCCCCCCCCTTTTCTTCCCTTCCCCCCAAAAATCAAAAAGAGAAAAGAAAACGTTTCTCTGGATGGCTTTAAACTGACCGTAGCTTTATAGGTAATTCCCATGTGGCTCTAATATTTGTGATTCATGCTTCACTTTTCAGTATTTTATTTACCCCAAAAAGACTGAATGCATCACCTTGAAGCTTTCCTTGAAGAATAAACCTGTTTCTGCATCTGTGATGTTTTCATTTGAGCTCAAATGCATTGATTCAGATGAAATAAATCATTAACAATGCCCTCGTGTTGCAGTGGTTCTGAATAGTAAAACAACAAAATTAAAAATCAAAATATGATTAAATATAATGTAGAACCTTGGTTGATGAATGAACAGTTTTAAGATTAAACTCAGCTGCATCCTTGATGGTTTTATAATTTAAGAAATCAGGTGCTGAGGTTTTGGATTGTGTTGGTACCTTGAAGATTCTGGATCTGCCGTGTGAAGGCCTCAGCTTGATGGGCGCTAGCCAGACGCTCATCTTCCAACAGACCTGGTAGGGAGAAGACAGACAGGAAAAAGACTGCATGAATGAAGAAGTAAGAGGAGAAAAATGTCATATCATAAAAGCAGTTAGAAAGCTGACATCTTGATATGCAGATCAAACTTCAGACTTGACTGACACAAGTAGCTTTGTGCGTCTCTCTGTGTGTGAGAAGTATTGAATAGAATGTGAGCAGACTGTCAGTCTTACTTAATACGATCTGTGGGGATATTTCTTTCTCTGTGCTTCTAACAACTTTTAAAAACAGCAGAAAAAAATCACGTTGATTGTTTTATTATTATATTTGGTGATGCAAACCTTAATCTTTACTTATAAGGGAAACGGGGTTCCCTTATGTTTTTCTTTCTTCAGCCCAAGTTTTTGAGATTCTCGCTTGTCTCTTTTCCCCATGGATTCAAAGTAAAGGTTCACTTTTGTGGAACAGACTGGATTTTGAGATGCTTTTTTCAGGTGGTACTTGCCACAAACACCTGGGATTAAGAGCTGGACTTCGTACAAATTCTTTGAGTATAACTCATGTTGAGCTTTGGCAGGAGTATCCTTTCAGTCATTTCAGAGAACTCCCCCCAGTGTCATGTGCAGCTCTGACAACTTCACTCCTGGAGATTCCTTCCTCTAATCAGCCTCTGCCACACCCTAATGTTGTCCACCTGTGTCTCGTTGCTGGTGTCTATTTATAGCCTCACCACATGCAGCTTCCGTTTGCCGGTTCGTCTTTGCCCCTCGTGCCCAGCGTTCTAGCCTTTTTTTTTCTTTTGTCTTCCAGTGATTCTTGACCCCCAGCTTGTGTTTTGGACCTAGACCTGCCTCTGTGTTTTTGGATATTTACTTTGTGTGCCTTCCCTGGGCTATATTAAAAGGATAATTGAGTTTTGTCACTGTGCTGAGTCCTGCATTTGAGTCCTTTTCCTTCTGCCGCATGACACACGGTGTTCATGGCTTTTGTAACTTCATGCCATCCCAAATCCCAGACCAAATCAGTGCTCTTGGGGGGTGGGGGGGATACTGTAATTCAATTCAATTTTATTTATATAGCGTCTATTACAAGGCAAGTTGTCTCTAGAAACACCACAGAAACCCAGAGCGTGACCCTCGAGCACATGTGCTGCACTGTAGATCGATTCCCACTTTATTCAATCCAATACTCAGGTGTACAACCACTTACCTGCATCACTACCATCTAGCAAACTTCCTGGTGCAGTTTGACTATCACTATTTCAAATGCTTGAAATAGAAAAACAAACAAAATAAATGGGGATAGCTTGAAGCAGTTTAGTGGGGATTATTCAGCACATAGCATATTACCAGGGGCCAAACATCTCAAAATAAAACCACAGCATCTGAATGCTTCAGCTGCCAGTAAGACCAAACAGCTGACTGTTCCCACAGTGACTTGACCAACAGTGATTTCCCATTCTGGTTTAGGTCTAGGACATTGAGTCTAGAAGCTTCCCTCAGGCAGGCATGAAGTTGTCTGAGGAATGCCCCCACCGCTGCCAGACCAACCACTGAGCTCATCACACAGTCAAACACACACACTCATAAACACATGCTGAGCTCAGTTTGACCTCATACCAATGGCCTTACTCACCGCTAGCGTCCCTGAGCAATAAGCTCATAATTTCTGAAGTGTGATGCGACACTCTATTCAGTGACTATGAACAATTGACCACGCTGATAAACAGTTTCACCTCTCACATCCCCAACTAGACTGTTATAATCAGATACATTTCAGAGAGAAAGTTGAGCTACCCAGAGAAGGCTCGACACAGTTTTCTCTCCCCAGTTTTACCTCTGATAATTTCTCACAGATTAAATGCCAGTCACTTTAGGGTCTACTCTATATTGTTATAGTTATGTTATAAATTCTCTCAAAGCAGTGTGTGAGCCATGCTGATGTGCACTTTGACAGACGATATCTGGATTGGAAATTGTAGTTTCATTTGTGGCACATACTCTCGGTGAATGTATATATACATATTGATTAGGTGTGTGATAAAATATCGATATGGCGATATATCGCGATACCTATTTCAATGATATACTACATCGATTTCTGACTCCAAATATCAATTGTTCCTCTTTAAAAACAGATGCCATTGCTGGCAACGGAAAATACTATCCATTCTTAGAATTACTGTAACTCTTCAACCGTTTGCACTAGCGTCGTAATTCAAATGGATTCCGAAAGCTGAGAAACGTAGCTTTGCACTGATGTACATTATGGTAGTGGCAGCAGCGCTCGCGCTGTGTTGAGTTGTTCAGTTGTTCGCTGTGAGAAGGAGGATCAGCAGGAGAGACAGTGGATGAGAGAGCAAATAGTGAATGTTTAGCAGTGTTTTAGTGGTGTTTAGAAGCGTCGTCTTTGCTTATAGTATTTTCATGGTTCTAAATATTCATTTTAATGGTTTATTCCTGGAACTTTTGACTGTCGTTTTTCCAATTTTTTTTCAATTTCACATTTTCCACCTGTTTTTGCAAAGTTAATATATTTGGAGTAAGCCTTTAGCACAAATTCATAAAGACAGAAAACTCAGTTTAGAATAAAAGAAATACAGTAAATACTTTAGAGAAGTGCCATTCATTATCAAATGCATATTCAAAATAGATGTTTTTACGAATAGCATTATTAGTACTGTACATAGTGGAGGAAAAAAATGTCAAGACAAACCTTTGGACCTGTTCACCTTCATTGTTTATATGTTGATGAAGATTCAAATAGTTGTTTTTTTGTTTTTTTTTTCTTATTTCACACAGTTTAATGCATCTATAATATGTAAAAATTATGGTTTCTTAATAGATTTTGAAAGTTTAAGTTATCTTGAAAAAATGGGCAAAAGAATTCACAAAAAAAGAGACAGTTAATGATATTAAAAATAGGAGGGAGAAAAAGGACCAGGTGGACTGTTATTAATAGACTTTGAAGGGTTAATAATATAAAATTTAAAAAACATGGTTTAAATAGTTTGCAAACATCAGCCAAACTGGGGGAGTAGTTTTCCTGTTATAATACCCTAGTATGTGGATGATTTATATAATGTCATAATATAATAGTATATATATATATATATATATATAGATAGATATTAAAGGTAGGATAAGTGATTTCTGGATGATGTTACATCTGTTGATATTTTGACAAAAACATCAATAAAACATGGAGAGCTAGCTCCATCCTCCAAGTAAACAGGCTCTATTGTGAATGTGCATTTCCTAAACAAACCAGAATCACAGACACGTTTCCCCTTTTTGGTGATTGGCTGGAGCAGTGTTTGCTATGGTTTGGCCAGGGCCAGAGCCAGGGCTTTGTATGAAGACTGTTTGTTGTTGTTTTTTTTTGTTTTTTGTTTGTTTGTTTTTTACAATGGGCAGCTAGCAGATGATGAAATTTTCAGTGAATGTGACAAAAGGTGCTCTGGATTGAAAAATTCCATAGAATTGGTTACCTTTAACTAACAGTAAACAGTAAACTAACAGATTTCCTCCTCGAGGTTTGATTTAGGACCATGTCCGTTGTAGTTGAATGACAGAAGAACTTTCTTTTCAGTTCTATATCGACTGATTTGATATTGCATCACTTACAATTAAAACGATTATTATTCTTAACAAGATAAACAATATGAAAATCAAGTCTCAGATTCCACACCTTGCAGCTCATGGAAACTCTCCTGGTGTTTGTTGGACGTCTCTCTGGCTTCATCCAGCTCCAGCAGAAGCTGCAGCACCTGGGCCCTCAGTTCCTCCAGCTCCTGTTCCTCTGTCAGCGGCTCCTGCTCCTTCCTCTTCTTCTCCTCCCCTTCACCCTCCTCCTCCTTCAGTTTTCTTTCTTCCCCCTCATCCTCTTGTGATCTCTCCCGGTCCATCTCCTCCTTCTCGTTGTTCTCCTCCAGGACTCCTCGCTCCTTGGCCGTTATCTCGTTGTCCATGTCAGTGCTGCTCTCCGCTTTCAGATCACAGGGGTCATCTGGAGGAAAGATGACACAGATATTAAAAAAGACAGGGACAAATGCCTCTGTCACTCCCAAAATTTAGACTTGCTGGCACTTTTTGGATGAATCAACAGCACCATCTTGTGATTCAAGTGCCAATGATTCCCTTGGCTACCAACCTCTACTCCAATCCAGTACTCATCTAATCATTTACACAGAACTAAATCAAACATATGATACGAACAACAACCATCTTCAGCTATTAGAACTGGGATGAGGATCTTTATCTGGTACTTAAACCAACTGTTACGTGTAAGACGATCCCTCATCGTCTGATCTGTTTTGGACATTAAAAAGACGTTAAAAGGACTCTGCTGGCCAGGTAAATTGTTCTCTATTGCATGCCTCTGCATGCATTGAGAATTATAATATTTGTCCAGTAGGTGGAGTGAGTTAGCTGACACAATGCGGCAAAAGAAGGAAGGAGGGGAGGTGGGCCAGTATGCTGAAGCAATCACTATGACTCACGACTCAGCAATGCACCTCAAAGTCCACAACAGCATTAGCTACCACTGACAGCAAGAAAGATATGACAAACGTCTCTCATATCACACTGTGTCATACTGCATGGTTGTACAGGGTTTGGGCGATTTTCTCGTTTGTTTGTTTGTGTGTTTGTTTGTTTGTTTGTTGTTGTTTCTGCCCATTTGAAGTTTTTCCTAAAGTAAAAACTGTCTGAGCCACATTAGGAGCTGTTGTTTATGTACGCTTGTAAAACCAAATGAGACATGAGATGTGATCTATGGCGACACAAAGAAACTTGATGTTGTAACAGCTGTTGCTTGTTAGTGATGCAGAGCAGGTCTGAGAACTGAAAGGGAGGGCATAATCGACAGGGAAACAACATGATGGCAGATTCCCATTTGTGCTTCTTTCTCATTAGTCACATGAGACACTGCGTGAGCCGTGGAAACGTGCAGCTGAACGGACCTGACAGAGATTGTTGGATTGTTGGGCAACAGCAATTTCAAAGGTAGAAGATCACTCACACTCCAATTTCAGTCTCATTCCTGGACATTTTAACTTCAACACGCACACACACAGAGCGAGAGAGAGAGAGACGCTCTCCTCTCAGTAAGAGGCATTTCAGGGTCAAGTCCATCTCAGAAATAAATGAATTTCTAGCATTGCACATTTGTGACTGAGTGGCCTGTAAGTGCCTCAAAAGTGTTCTCAGACAGCAGCGTAAGAATAGAAGAGGGGACTGGAGAGATGCACGTGATGAGGAAGGATGGTGCAGCGAGGGACAAAGCAATGCATTAACTAAAGATCTACCTAATTAAGAGTGATACACTCTGGGGCAGTCGTGGCTCTGGGGACGCTTCCGTTCCTCATGATAATTATTTATCTTCTTTATTTCCTCCCTCACTGGATGTACAGTAACTACTTCCATCACATGGAACACAATTCTATCCTTTATCTACAAGAGCCTTAATTCCTTGTGTCTCATAATAATGTTCATTTAAAAAATTCAGCCCCTGAGAGGAAAGGGAGAGGTTTCATGAGCACTGAGCTATTTTGTCATTAAACTTTGATGCTGGTGTAATGAGTTAGTCATAAAGAGCAGTGGCACTGTGCTCTGGCTCACTGTAGCACAGTGAGCCTGAGCTGCCTGTATAGCCAGCGGCAGCCAAAGGCCATCATGAGACAAAAGACTTCCCACTGACGATCACTCACTTCCAAATCCTCGAGGATGTTTAGCTCGGGGTATGATTCTGTGAAATTTACTATTTCAAGTGCTCTCTGCTTTTGAAGCATCAGGGTTTTGAAAAATCCTGCATCAATGCTGTCAGCACTTAAACTCAGTCAGTTTTGTACATGAATATGTCTTGAAGCACTTTCTTTACTGTCAATGGGTACTCAATTAATACTTCTTTTTTTTTTGGATGCAACCTTTGCAAAATAATGAACAGTATTAATCTCAACAACCAATTGAATATTAGTTTCTTTACAACATCTATATCACAATACTAATCAATCCTTAAGAACAGGAGTGTTAAACTGTATTTCATCCAGAAACACATCATCACCATGGTTACCCTTAAAGGGCCAGTTAATCTTTACTTTTTTAACCAGCTATGTTGTCAGATTTCCCGTTAGTTCCTTAACTCAGTCCTTTTTTTAAAAAAAAAAAAAAAAGAAGAAAAGAAAGTAATTTTTCTCACAAAATCTCACATTTCACAAACTAAAAAAATTGAGGTTTTTGTACAAAAATCTGAAAAATTTCTTGTATAATCATAAAATTTGAAAAATTGACTTTCTTTCACCAAAAAAAGCATATTTTGCAGTAAAATGATGAATTAGCACATTTTTTTTAATCAAAAAAAGGACATTTTTGTCATAAAATCTTAAATTTCACAAAAATCATGAAATTAAAATTGAGACTTTTGTACTAAAATCACAAATCTAAAAAGAGAAACGTTGACTTGACAAACAAACCAAATTTTCTTGTAAAATTGCAAATTTTATAATTAAAAAAAAAAAAATTGCAACGTTTTTTGTAAAATCTTTTGCAAACATTTGTTAAATCATGATTTTTTAATTTAAAATAAGCCAGTGGCTCTGCACCTCAGTTATTCTATTCATTGATATCAGTACCGAATCATGAGTCACAATGAAATCCCGTCTTTGCACGATTTCACGGGCCAGATGAAACAAAGTTTTATCTGACCTTTAAAGACCCACTCATTGATCCTATAGAAGATCGTGAGACAGAAATTGGTGCATGTTGCAAATGGCTCACTTCTCACTTCAGTCTCCTTTCAAGCACCTTTTAAAAAAAATGGGAAAACTACAAAACTCAAGTTACCAATGAGTAACTAAGGGGTCATTTAAAATCCACTCCGCAAATAGGACTGTGGAGAAACTTGTTTTAATCGATATGGTCTCGCAGACTAATAGCGTCCTTGATGCCTCTCACTCGGGCTTTTTCTCACATCACAGCACACAAGGCTCTTATTCAGATTTTAAATTACTTTTTTGTCCTAGTAATGATTCAGGGAATCAATTTGTGAATTACTCCTAGATGGACTAACTTGGCCAGGCTCTCAGGAGCAGAAATAATCTGGTTCGGAGAAAGGAAAGAACTGCTAATTCTGAATGTGAGACAATCTCTTTGACGAAGAGTCCTGGAGTCCCGCAAGAATGAATTCTTGGCCTCATGTACTGAAGCCTCAACTTTGTTGTGTACATTCCACAGTGCACACAAAAAAGTTATTTCTATCCCTGTTTGGGGAATTTCAGTTATGTGTCTACTTATCAAGCCAGATTTTCCAGAGAGACTCCCATACTCCATCTGTCCTCCCAGTGTCACATTTCTCCAATTTCTCCCAGTTTGTTTCATCTGAAAGTGTGTATTGGTTTGTGACTTTATCATTTTTCATCCACATCTAGGGGTGGGAAATCACTTGAAAAATCAATTTAAATTGACATTCAGAATCTATACCTACAATGTTCATGGACTGTTGTGCCCTTGTAGTCACATGAGATACTGGGATATTTACAATATCCCAGTTTTAGTAGACAAGCATATTTATAACAACAACATTGTCAGTGATCTGAGACTAAGAAATGAGCAAAACAAAAATGGCTCATTAATCATAACTTAGGTAAAACTAATTGTGATATTGATTTGAGGTCATGTCGCCCTGAGACGGCTGCACCAGTTAAATTACATGATCCCAGAAGAAAGTACCAGACTGAAAAAAAACACTGCACATTCATGCACAACACACCATGAATGTGATGCGTACATGACATGGTTAATGTTAATATAATGGGGTTGTTCTGCCAAAAATAAAGACATTGGATTATACGAGTGTCACTTTCCCAATTCTCAATCGATGCTGTAAAAGAGAGAACAGGAAGTAACACAATTTGCCCAGAAATCTTATTTCCAGTTTAGATTGAATTGGAAAAAAAAATAGGTCTGAATTTTATTTTTACTCTATTTCAGATCAACTTGCTTAAAAAACCAATGCTGAAATTAGCAAAGAATTCTTAATTCTTTGCCACCAAAAAAATAAAAGCTCTAAACTACTAAAAATTAGGACAGTTTGATTAGTGTGGTTACTGAATTTTTATAATGAAAGCGAATTAAATAAATAATTTCATATTTTCACTTAAAAATATTTCCAGTCTTGGTAAGAACAGAATATTGTATGGAGTACAGAGTTTTAATGATGAAATCTTAACTAAAATAACAACAAAAATGATAATAATCAAGATGAACAGACAGTCAGACAGTATTTTTCTCAAGCTGTTATGACTAAAAGGTTGTCTTAATGTAAAGTAATGGACAGCTGCTCCCTGCATAGTTCAGAGTTCTCTTTCAACTCATCATTTCTGATCTTCACTGTTTAGTCTCTCAGTTAATATGGTTGAAACCATTGCGCACGTTACTTCACTTCTGAGTGCACTCAAACGCAACAGCGTTTCATATTTCAACTGTGTAGATGATATCAGTCCATCTCTCTCACTAAATAGCTGTGATCCTACAGATCTGCGATGGCTGTCCCTCCAGAAGTAAACAATATGATGCCCAAGGAGTCATTATCAGATGCAAAAAACTTCCAACAACAAAATAGTTTGTCAGTACAGAGACAAAAGCCAAATACACACCTCAGCTCCCAGATTTAAGTATTGTGAAATCATTATTCAGGCATGGAATTATATAACCGAAATGAGATATATTTTTGTCCAATAGTTTGTGATTAATGATTCCTTGTGTTCCTTGATTTCAAGGCAGTTACTGTCTAAAAGCTTCTCATGGTTTAGTACTCAAATACATTAGAGACATGTTTAGTGAGTAGAAAACTTGAGGGTGCTTCAGGTCTGTGGGGAGGTCAGCTGCTCATCCAAACATGGTGAACTGCCTTTTGGCGTTCATGCTGCTTTCTGTTGGAATCATCTCCTGCCAGTCCTCAGGTTTGTTCCTGCGGAAACTTTTTTTTTATTTTTTAAGTGAAGGCTGTTCTTTTTTCCCAGTGCTTTCAGTTAATATTTTGCCTTCACACGTGTTTAATTATTTATTTCACTGCACAGTTTTCTGTCTGCTACGCTTGGTGCGCTCATGATTATCATTTGAAAGCATTACATAAAGGGTTTTAAATTTATCATCTCATTTCAATGTTCTTGTGCTACTTTTCTGCCTATGCATGACGTAAAGCAGCTTGAATTGTTTATGTGCAGGAAATGTGTGCATTATAAATGAACCTGCCTTTCCTATAATTTCACTCTTGACGGGAGCTTTATCGATTCATCCTGTGGGATGAATGTCAAAAAACGTCGTGCAGCTGAATCAGCTGGAGTGATACCTGCGATCACTCCGCTGCACACTGCTGCTCCTGAGTGACGCAGGGCTCGCATTAGACGTGGATGCCGTGTGCATACAAGAGCAGGGACATGCAGCAAAGTCATCTCAGGAGCAGCGCAACAGCTCCAGGGACACGAAGGCTTTATCTATGCACAACGCATTCCATCTTAATCACGTTGCAGCGAAACACATTCTCTAAACACAGTCGCTGCAAACAATGTGCCACTTCAGAAGAGAGGCGACAAGCCATCCAATCTCTGTCACCGCCTCAGAGTAACTGTCTGAGACTAATTTAAACATTAATGAGGCAACACAAGCCCTTTGTTTTGGTTCCGGGTACATCTCGTCTCGGTGAGGAAGTCAGGAATGTAATGAGATTTGCAAAACTGAGAAGGAAACAGATGATTTTAGCAAAGAAAGGGATGAAAAGAGAGGGATCGACGTGAGAACTACAGAAGAGCTGCTTTTTTTATTTGCTAAAAGAAAGTGTGATTGTACTGTTAGATTACAACCTGGCCAGCTAAAACATTAAAATGCAGCACTGCGATGAGGAATCTGAGGTTCTGGCATTCAGTTGCTTTGACACGTACTACATGTCTACATGTTGTGTTAGACCAAGAACCTCATCAAATCAGCGCCTTCTGTTGCTCATAGATAGCTCAAGGGGCGGGCCCAGTGTCCTGTCACTCATCTGTCCTTTGTTCAAGGACATCTATCCAGTATTATTTATACCTTTACTTATTATCTACATCTGTACCTGCTTCTTCCTATTCAAGGACACTGAGGTCTGCTGGAACCCACCCAGCTCCTTTTAGGTGAAAGACAGGGCTACACCCTGCTTTTTTTTTTTTTTTTGAACCATGGGAAGAAACTGAAGTACTCTGAGAAAATCCACACAAGCACAGGGCAAGAACCATGATCCGATTATAGGTGGATGCAGGTCCATGTCCAAATAGTTAGTAGCACCAAATACAAAAGTCCACCTTCAATAAAGATTAGAGCAGAAGAAGGTTTGAATGACGCTGAAGGACTGGACAGTAGCTAACGTTTGACTAACATCACAGAAAACTGGCATGCTAAATCTAAATGTTCTCTAAATGGTTCTCATAAATGCATAAAAGTCTGGCAAACATTAAACTAAGAAGCAGCAGCTGTTAGTGAAATATAACTTGTTTATTTTTAGGCATGAGCGTTACTGTTTCACATGTTGCCTTTGAAAATATTTTGTCTACACACGGTAAAAATCAATATCAAATTGAGCATACGTTTTACTGTAGAAGCTTTATTACATAAAGTATAAAAATAAAGACTTGTGTGCAAGGTTGTTAGGCAAACACTTCATCCCTCTGAGTGAACTGTGGCCCCTTCGTGGCCCCTAACTCAAACAAAGATCTTAGATCTGCCCCTGTTGCTGACAGCAATTTGTCCCAATGCACTAAACTGCCCAGAGTTTCTGGCTCCAAGTTTCCTTCGACCCTGATGTGACTGAGCATCTGCAGAAAGCACCAGTCTCAGAATGATCCACAATGGCCCCAACCCTGCAACTCACCCAACCCAAAGGATCCAGGCAACATTACGCAGGTGATTCTTTTTTTTTATGGTTGTGACTTATCCCTTTATTAAACATGCATTAAAACAGGCTGATACGAGCAGATGGAACTTTTACCTCTTTAATTTAACTCCTTTTGACAGCCTGAGCACTCATTGTTCATTCTGCTTTATGCAGCCATGCGTTATATGATGCTATTTTTCAAGCGAAAGTCTCTGAGCAGCAAATAATGCACGTCTCCTCTAATTTCTCCCTCACTGCTTAGAAGATTTTCAGTTTTATTGAGAAAAGCAACAACAGTTCACTAATAACTGCAGCTGTAAGCTATCACAGGTGTGCTGCAATGATGCCTCATGCTGAACTGTGAAAACAGGATCATACAACTGTTGGTGGCCATGTTAGTGGCTTGTGTGCGTGTGTTCAACCATGTGCACAAATTGCAGGTGTTTTAATTTGTGCAGTATATTCCTATCTGTGTTTGGCTATATGCTAGGCTATATATACACTGTATGCATATATACAGGCTTCTGTCTACATAGTGTTTGCATTCAGTCATGATCCCGTGATCCCAGAGTCAAGTTTCAACTGCATATGTTCCATATGTAAGTCATGAATCTCTGTGTAGGAGGCCATGCATAATGCACACCCCCTCTCCTACCCTAGCTTTGAAACCAGCCCAGCTCTGACGTAGCTTTTCCCCTGTACTGGCACACTTCCTCAGCAACACATAACGCAGAGCAGGGAGGAGCAAGCTGGGAGAAAAATGAAAATATGGTGCATACAACAGAGGGAAGGAGGGAAATACAATAAAGAGAGATGCAGGAAAGGAAAAAGATCCACTGAGGAGCTCATGCTACCATCCTCATGAAACCAACAGGAATCAGGTGCAGGCCGCTCATCCCCATGGTGACCCCTGCATGCCAACAGCTAAGCTTCATCATATGGAAAGTCTCCTTGGTAATAAAGCTGTGTTTTTGTCCGCACGTTGGCTTACCTTGGAAATCTTTCTGTTTGTCGTTGGTAATTTTTTTGCCCCAGAGAGATTTGATCATATCAGGTGTGCTTTCGTTAAGCTGCACGTTAAGGTCACTGTCACAGTCAGAGGACATCTGCTGATTTCAAACAGACTCAGCAGAAAAGAAGTGCTGATGTCCCATAAAATCAACGAGAGCTGTTTATGTCTTTCTGCTTCTGCTGTTCAAATCAAAGAACTTCACGAAGCACAAGCAAGAACATCATCAAGAGAAGACGACAAAAGAAAACAGGAACCACAGTCTTAGTTGGCCTGACTTAATCAGACACTCTGCTAGTTAAATGGAAAATCCATGTTTGCACTTTCAAAAGGAAATAAGCAAAAGTGGGTCAATGGAAGAGAAAAGCTTCGCATCAATGTGCTACATTTGGCCTCATTAAAATAGAGCATGCAGAAAAACCGTGCAAGTCTGTGGGTGACTTCATTCAGGGAATGTGCTTTCATTGGAATGTGTGTATTTGCATGGTGGCGCAGTGCACGCTTGTTGTGCAACTATTCCATTAGGATATATGAATAGCGACAGAGAACAGAACAGGAAAACAAGTGATGCGGTAATAATCCATTTGATCAACGCCACCCACCTGAGAGCAATCTCTTTGGAAGGTTTAGCACTACTTAAATTGCAGAGGGAATAAGGGGATGCAACAGGGTTGCAAAATCCAAAACGGAAAAGAAGAGAGGATGAGAAGAGGGCGCGCAAATAATCAGTCTATAGTATGAAGCAAAAAGAAGCTTCTTCATTCATTTAAGGGATTATAGTGTTTCCATTTTACAACCAAAGAAGAATGAAGCAACATATGGCACACTTAGTTTTGTCAGGGATTTTGAAATGCCCTTTTTTTTAACCCTTTCTGACTTGAATTAAAGTCCCTTCACACATAATTGTGTGTGTAACAAAAACAAGCTTTAAAAGTCTTAGATAAAACTTTTTTTTGTTTCCTTTTTTTAATCCAGCATTAGTCCTAATCACATTTTAACCCTTAAACTGCCAAGTTTTTTCCATAATGTAACTACATTTTATAGTCTAAAAAAATATAATAAATTATATTTATACTTCATGCAAACTGGATTATTTATGGTTGGATTACTGCAGCCTGATATATGTGAAAGATTAGCAGCAACATTTATTTATATGCATAATTAATTTTTGCTCAATGTCAAATACCCTTGTTATAAAGACCCCTTGGCACATCTTAGTGCTCATAGGTATCCAATCAAATCTCTATCATTGGATCCTGCTCCAATAAAAAGTAGAAAACATGCATCTTCTCATTTCTATACCTGGGGCTTTAAGTTTGTGTTCTGAGGGATTTGAATAGATTTCAATGTAACATTTTTGTACGTATGGTCTTTAAATGTGAGTATTTTAGTCATTGTTGTTTACAATAGTCTAAAAATGAGAAATTAATTAAGAATAATCAGAAATGCACAATTTTATAATAATACACCTGAAAAAACAGATAAAATATGCTACAAATTATAACCTAAAATCACAAAAATGTGCATCAAAGCACTGGAGTCTGACCGGAGAAAACACAAACCTGCATGTCACACTGTTCAGGCCTGAGAACGAAGGATCGGGACGCCCCGAGGATGGAAAAGTAAAGTATGCAACATTTGTTTTCAATTGCTGTTTTTCTCAGAGGTCTCCCACATCTAGAGAAGTTTATCTAAGGCAGCGACTTTGCTGTTTATTAGTTCCAAAGAGCCGAGACAAATCCTGTCTGTGTACTTTCGGGAAGTGCTGATGTGAATTTGGCAGCATGAGGGCCCCAGCACCCAGGAGCTGAAGAGAAGGAGGAGAGGACACCAGGGAAATGCTGTGTGGGCTGATGGCGCTGGCAGGTGCAAAGGTTTGTCTGTGAGTGTGTGCGTGTGCTTGTGCATGCGTGTTTGTGTTGGAGGGTGTGTGGGCGCTGGAGAGAGCAGAGGATTGCAACTGTAAGAGTGGGGAGAGGAATGGAGTGGGAACATAGAGAGAAGGATGCGGAGAGAGAAATGTTTGGCGACTCGGGCAAGTGGGAGGGCCAGTATCGCATAATGTTATCAAGACAGCTCGCAAATGTCAAGTGCATCTCTGATGATGTTTTATTGATTAGTGGGAGCACGTGTTTCTGTAAAAGCATCAGTATTCTCTGTTGGTACATGCAGCATGTGATCTTTGGAGTTTATCTTGTTGTTTGTTCCCAGCAGGAGCTGCATGAAAGTCACCTCTGTCTGAGAACAGACAAGACTGACATCCAGCTAAAACTGACATCAAACCAGGGCAGAATAAATGCAACTTAATCCATCTAGAAACCTCAAGCTCATTTAATTTAGAATAATACAAGTTGTTTAATTCATCCAGCAGTCTCGCAGTTCCTTTTGTGGGTGCTGTATCATTCTGCTCTCATTGTGGTGAATCAGTCAGGATTCATGTTATTTAAAGCCATACACTTGCCAATACTAGAAGCTAAATTTTCCAGCTTTAAAAACACGCCTCAAGCAATGATGAAAGGGACGAAGGTCCCTGGAGATAAGATAACAGGAACAAACTTGTTTCGGAAGAAGAATTTCTCCTGAGACGGCATCCATGTTACGGTGGTCAACACACCGCAGTGTAATAAAGAACATTAATCACTTCACAGCTGGTCTAATAGTCTAAAAGCCCTATATCCATGTTCTAACCTTCTGACTTTAGAACAAGTGTTGACTTTTACAATCTATTTTCTCAAAATGAGTCTTCTCATTTTGAAAAAATCTCAGGGGCAGAAGTCTCCACGTGAGCACCAAACACCAATTTATTAATTTCTTTTGCTATTTTTATTCTGATTTTTTTTCTAACTGGATTATTTCAGGTATCATTTTAAGCCTCATTAATGTAACATTTAGACTTAAAGTAACTCTTTAAACTTTCAAACGACAGCTTCTAAGTCCTTCTGACGGCAGTTAGGGTGAACAAGACACCTGTCAGTGACAGTGAGTACCATCTTGAACTGGTATTGTACGATTTCATTTTAGAGTCCGGACTGAATCACTCTAACGAGAACATGCAACGCTTCACACAACTACATCTTTATCTCTACCAGCCAGTTCTGAAGAAACCAAAGCAGTCATGGTCAGAGGAATACTTTTTTTTTTTTACTTTTTGGCAAGAACTGCAAGAAGAAATGGGATGCAGAGTATACGAGCAAGGGACTGGAAAAGCATAAATCATGGACTGGCTGTTACTCGTTGGCGTGAGCAACGAGAAGAAATGTGACGCAAGACCAATGCTGAAGTCTCCATCTGCTTGCTGGACCGGTCAGAAATGTCAACACACAGCTAGCGTGCTGTGTGCTGTTGCTGTGGTTTCTTGTTATAGTGAGGCAAAAAAGTTCTCCACTCTGTAATTTTGTCTTTGCCCATTTCATTGTATTTCCCAGTTTTCTTGAAGATCAACAAAGGCCATCTACATATTTATCTATATATTAATCCAACTATGATCATTGGACATCTTGCACATAAGCTACTTCACTCTAATTTCTAGAATGATGTCCCAGTTTACTGTTTTCTACTGAAACAACTGGTTTCTGTGTTAGTAGGAAATAGCACGCCAAGCAAGTTTCCCTTTATTTCGGATTTTTTTTCATGTTTTGTCAAGGAAATGTAGTTTACTAGCTGTTTGTCAGCAAAGCAAAGTGAAGTATAGCCGGGTGTTTGCTTGTTGTTATTCAGTTTTCGTTGTTTTAGGATGGTATTATGAGTTGTGCGCATAGCTTGAACTTACCTTGACTACAACATGGGGAAAGAAATCTCAGAGGATACATGTTTATTTGTAGAAACATGCTGCACAGGCTACATTACAGCTATATATGTTGCTGCACTGAAAGATAGAATTCCACCACCCGCTGCTATTGTAACAAGGACATTTTTTTAATATTATTATTCATCTGTCGTCTCTGTCAGTTCTGTGCTTTGCTTTCTTTCCATGTACCCCAACTGTAAGTACAGCTCAACTGCAGCGTACCTGTAGTGAAAAAAGACAATTCTTCCACGATTCAGTTTTAAAGGTAGTCTATGTGTCAGTACCACCTGTGACCACATGGGGCATATAGATGTGCTGCCACTGACAAACCTGTGCTAAAAAGTGTGGACGGTTCAGCATGTCTTGTAACATCACTTTGTCTCACGAGAGGTGCACTCTGTTGTGTCTTAAGTCAGGGACTCACACATGAACTGGCCCTCTGTGGTCTGAAGTGGTATTGTTACATAGACTGCCTTTAAAACGTTTTGTTTAATACTTCTTTCTGGTTGTTGATGGGGACTTTTTCAGTTATGAGCAAGGGATAAGATACATAGTATAAGTTATTCAAATCCCTCCAAAACCTTTCACTCTAAAAGATCACTGAGATGAAACAAGAATAATTAATCTGGTTAAGCCACTGTTTGGATTTCAGCTCAGGAAACGATAAAAGTAAATACATCATCTTACAGCTTAAACCTCGTTTGCATGTTTAAACATAACATTTGTGAAACACATGCACACACACATACATTTGCAGGACATAAAAATAAGTAATAATTCTGCAATCCTCAGTAGGGTCTTCTATTAGTTTAACATTTAATTATTTTTCACATCTCTAAAAGAAATAATCCACCAAATACATGTAAGTGAAAGTTGAGATGCAGGTCATTACTTCACAGGAACAGGAAGCCTGGCTCTGGCAAGCCGGCCACTGCCCAAACTGCCGATGACCTGTGGTCCTTTCTCATCTATACACACACACACACACACACACACACACACACACACACACATATATACACCAGTAAACATCCTCTAAGCAAAGTCC